>CM036943.2:10004804-10216804 GCA_020352615.2 Yoshiicerus persimilis
CTTCTGGTTATTTCTAGCCAATCTTCCCATATTTGGATGGTCCGTATATGAGTAAGTTATACAAACGAATTCAGATTTATTTTGGCATGTATTTAAGTGTACCTCAAAAATAGTCGGCTTACCTCAAGAAAAATAATCGCACAACCTCATTCATATAAATACATTTAGCACATTAATATTTATCCGATCTCAAGTATCATTACTCCGAACTGATACCTTTGCCTCAAGTTTAAATGCAATTCGCTAATGTCTTAGTACATGTAGCTTAAGTATAGTGAGGATAGGTAAATGTACTAAAACATTAGCAAATTACATTAAAACTTGAGGCAAAGATATGCAATCAGTTCGGAAGTAATGATATTTGGGACTTGGTAAATATTTATTAGCTAAATGTATTTATATAAGGTATAAGGTAAATTCTTTAGATAAATCGGCTATTTTTGAAGTGCATTAAAATTTTCCCCATTTATTTTTACCGAACTTCTAACTTAAATTTTGTTCTGCGTATTCTGAAAAAACAATGTTACTTCCAGGGTGGTTAAAGTCCCTTCAGGAAATATGGGTATTTATGACCCAACAGAAATACATAATCGTGGCCAACTCAAAGTACACATGAGAGATGTTTTGATCAAAATGGGATTCTATCTAGTTGCATTCTTCGTTTATTTATATTGGTACGTATTATTTGTTACGCTATTCTCTCACAGTTAAGCAAAAAATTTCCAGTAATCTGATTTATTTTTACGTGGTTTATCATTACAGTATGATCGTCTCTATGTTAAAATCCGACCCACCTCCAGTTACACCAATGCCCAATGATTTTGACGAATTCTAAAAAACCTCAGCTAAAATGATCCCAGCTTCCTGTTCCAGTTGTCATCCTCTTCTTTGTTTTCCATGTTACCTCTTTCAAGAATTCAAAGTTCATCGTTTGCCATTAATATCACAGCTAACAAGTGAAATATGAATATTTGCTCGTCAAGAGGTCAAGACGCTTATTCATAGTAAACTAAAATAAAAGCTTATGATTACTGTTAATATAATTTTAAGGTTTACCGCATTAAAAGTGATGTTTAGTGTTTAGAAAAGCAAATAGAGTCTGAATATTTGAGTAGCTATAATATCAATAATGTCTATATAACTAGGATTTAGTACCAACATTTCCTTCACATTTTCTCTTTAACACAGAGAGACTTTTGGATGCATCACTGATTTTTGACCACTTAACTTCAAAGGACCTATATGCAACTTAATAATCTTATTTTTAGTCATTAATACAGTTACAAAGAATAGCAGATACTCAATGTGTCATTTTTATATGTAAGACTACTCTATTGTACTACTAACATAATTATTAGTTTTGTTTATACTTATTAGTCTGTTAAGTCTGATAAGTAGTTATAATTTTACACGGGATATTTCAGTAGTGCAAAAAGATTGGGAAGATTTGCAAAGTTAAAATATGAACATCTTAATGACACCTTAATTAAATTCATCTATTCTATTGCTGCATTGCTATATAAAACCAATTCACACTTTATCTGTATATTTATTATTACCATTGTAAAAATATTAACAAAAGAAAGCAGAGATATGGCGTTTTGTTAATCCCTTACTAATATTGCAATTCAGAATATTAACTCATTAACAGTTATTAATAGGAAGTAATCTATGAGTGGTACTTAAGAGACTGTTTGCTCCCCATTAGTATAACTATCATCATATTGATTTATTTGTGGAACTTAAAGTGGGAAAGATATAAGAATATCGAAACAAGGTATTAGTTTTACTATGTTCATAGAATTTTGTGTGTTGACAAATACTAGACCATGTCATAACCAAGTAAGATGAAACGAACATACGAAATTATTATTTTTGAAGAAAATGGAAGACTATATTTGGCAAACTTACTTAGATAACTAGAAAAGCCTGTCCTAGAGTAGTACGTTCCATTCCTATTAACCTTATACCTAAGTAATAATATTAAGCTAATTTAATTTAACGTATTAAGAAACGTGTTAAATGACTCAATGAAAATTTGAATCTCACGATAAGCAATATAGTTACTCAGTTTCCGATAAATAATTGTATTATATACCAAACCTAACAACCTAAATAGATTTATGTCACCACTTGTATGTTTGTCAAAGTTATAATGATTATAATGTAGCTTTATATATTGTGTGCACATTACTAAATGTTTTTCGTGCTTCTTCAATGTTTAAAGTTACGGTAACATTAAAAAACTCCGTAGATAACTCTTTTACTGTTAATTCAGAATAAACCATTGCTTAAATATTACATACAGTAATGACTACGAAAAGCAAAAAGTTTCTGTATATCTGTATGTCTCACGTGTTTGTACTGTTTTGGATGTTAGTACTAGTACTTAGTTAGTGTTGTTAATAATTAACATTTAATTAGATGACTGCTGTGTAACATCGAAAGTATATTGTATTCGTAGAAAATTTCAAATAGTTAAGTAATTGCCGTACTTATTTGTATTCATGTATTAATGTTGTGCAAAAATTTGCGTTACTGTACAGAAACAGATAATGTGCCGTAACCCGTGTCTCAGCCAGTCATAATAATACACTGAGACAAATTACTTACCAATGCTTACCTAAAGCCGCAACTAAAGTATGTAATAATGTATAATGTACACCCGTTATTAATTGTGTTGATAATATCCAATAGATTATAGTTACTCTTTCTGATTGTGATTACGAAACCTTGTATGGTACGATAATGCTACAATATACTACTGAAATGTACTATTTGTGTATTTATCCACCAGTATTTATAGCAGAAACTTGGAGACTACTGTATTCGCCGATTTAGTTGATTGATTACGCAATAGTGCCCGAAAATAAGTAATGACTAATGCTAGTTTCGAAAGTTGGACTTATTATAACATTAAGTTTACCCAGTAATACTCAAATGCCTCATTTGTGTTTCTTTAAAGTGATTATATACACTATACGTTAAAAATTTTGTTCTAGTTTCAGGTATTAATGGTAGTAAAACCTCATTCCCTGGTAAAATGTACTAAATCGGTAAATACGGTAATCTCAAATTATAAATGTGAATTAAAAACATTTTCTACTGTCTGTTTCAATGTTGTATACATTTCTTAGTACTGTGTTTCTTGATTACTCATGCATTAAGTTTCATTTTTAGGTTATGTTGTTTTTTATTTGCTTACATAATGTCATATTGTTCTGCAAAGACTTACGTAAGATAACGGATAGGTTACTATTTTTCAGGAAGGCATTGCTCTAAATCATTGAGAATTGAGGTTACGTGTATTGTGTGAGGTAATTATGTTGTTATTTCAATTTTACGTTAGGAAAGCATGCGTTAGCATATTTTAGGAGAAAGACAATAATACAATTGAAATGGAGAAACGACTGTTATTCCACGAATAAAAATTCATAATGTTCCAGAATGCGTAGTAGAAGTAGATAAGTAATTCTAGATTACGAAGATGAATAATTGTTATTATTGTGTTGAGAGTTTGTTGATAAAAAACTCTTTTCTGTTTCAAATGAATGCACAAGGAAAAAGAAACATCAATCAATAGCGCCCTGCTGTAGAAGAAGAGGAATAAGAAGAGTTTTAAGTTGTTCGGCAAGTCTAGCAAGTTAGTTATTATACGCAATACAGAAAATAGTTAGAATTGCAATGGTTAAGAAAATGCAGAGGAACGTCTGAGGCGATAGAGAAGAAGTCCTACTTTAAAAACTATTTTTGGCATCGAGTATCTGTATATGCATGGTGTAACTAGACAAGACTTTAACAACATTCTAAATTCGAAGCTTACATATAGATTAACAAATGTCGGAGGAGAAGGCAGATGTGGCTTTCCTGTTTAATGTGTGATTCAGTGTTTCCTATCCAATCGGACCAGAAAATCTTAGGTAAACAACAGAACAAGCCCTAACTACGCTTTATGAAAAAATCAGCTCAGTTAGGTGGCATGTACAAATTATACTACTGCAATTAGGTAACTGTTCAATATAAGCTGTCCTACTTGTGTAAGAATTAATTACAATACCCTATCAATTGCTTATCATTATCAACGCTCCTGTTTTCTTTCCGAGGAGCAGTGAAAACAGAAACTCGCACTAATTAATTAGGTCTTCAGCTCAAATAGAAAAATTTCAGCAAGCAAAAAACAAACTAGTACTACGATTGTGCATTTCCGCAGTAAATTGAGGGAATTTTGACTTTTATTCAGTCAAAATGATTCAAAGTACTGTGAAACCAACGGAAAATAGTACTACCACACCAGTTACAACACCGGCACCACCAGAACCACCTACGAATCCGTAAGATATTCAAATTAATCAAAAATGTTAAGATTTACATGGTAAAATCTTTGAAAAACTGATTTTTTGGCGAAATTACATTTTAATTAGCGATTTTCATGTGGAATAATTGCAAGATTTCATTTTGTAGAGTTTCTCGCATGAAAAGACGAGTTTCGAAATTCAGAATTCCGAAAACTGTGTACGCTTTTGAAAAGAAACCACAATCATGGTATTGGGAACCAGTAAGTGCCATGAAAACTTTGACACTCATTAAATATTCATGAGGAGAAGGAATTTAAATGCAAAATATTGTCGTTTTTGTGGTTATTTTCAGACATGGGTAAAAGTATGCATTGTTCTACTCCTACTCGCTGTTGGCACTTTACTTGTCCTCGGATTGAGCTGCTCCGAGTGGTTTATTGCTTCTGCTTCCGGTTTCCACCAAGGTTTTTTCTTAAGGCTATGATTTTTAATGTAAAAGTACGTATACTCATTTAGCTCAATGGAAGTTAAGAAATTTTATGTATGATGTGTTTGTTTGCGTTGCGTAGGCTTATTCGTTTATTGCGTTGATGCTAATGGGACCGGTCTTCCGTCAACCTTCAGCTCATCTTCTTTAAATGACACGGAAGGTTGCCACTGGATAGATATGAGTTTTGAAGGTTTGCATAATATACACTATAATAATAATAATAATATTGACTCACTATTTCAGATAAGCGTTTCTTTGAAATATTACAAAGAATATTATTTGTGGAACCTTGAATATCGGTTTTCTTTTGAAAATTTGAGGTCACGGTGCTAACTTATAAGGGTTTTTAACGCATGAAAGGAGCGAATTTGTATAAGCGAATTCTTGTTTTCCATTAGATTATTCAACTTGGGCTTTTGTAGCTGGATGGATAAGTTTGTTCGTATGCTTGCTTGCAACAATTACTGTAATTGTTATGTATGCAAGCAAAGAACTTTCGTCGAAATTCTATTTGAGTCTCTCGGCAGCTTTACTTTTACTTTTAGCAGGTATATTTTATAATACATTATAAGAAAAACGGAAAAATTACAATTTGAAAATCTACTTTGTAAACAATAAAATGTAATTGTTATGATTTATGAAATGTTTAATGTATAGTACTTATTGGAGCTGCGACTTTGGCTTTAGCATTTTTGGAATTCGTCGTTGTTTCTGCTGGTAATTATGAAATGCATGATTTTTGCTATACATTGGGTGTTGTCAATCTGTTTACTCTAAATAAATAAATGTTGATTTAGACGAATCTCTTGATTGGACTCTTGGTTCGGCGTTATGGATAACTTGCGCTGGTGTTGTTCTCATGTTAATTATCACTTTGTTTATCTTATGGACATGTTGCTGCATATCTCGAGAACTGAAACCTCCTGTATCTACTGCTGCACCAAGTTCTCCTACAAAGCTCACCGTAACAAGCCTATCGTCTACAAACACTACACCGTCTACAGCGTTTAAGCAAGATGATAAATCCCATTATGTGGCTGCAACTGCAAAAATTGGCAAAAATGTAACAATTGGCGAGAAATGTGTTATCTGTCCTGGAGTTACAATCGGTGACAATGTAATAATTGGAGCTGGAAGTGTTGTTGCATCGGACATACCATCCAACTCTATTGTTGGCGGGGATCCAGCAACGATTGTGCCTTACTCGGATAATCAAAAGATTTTTGTACAGTCTTAAGTATTTATGTATTTTCCTCAAGAATATCTACTAAATACATGTAAAAATGTAAACTAATTATATTATTGTTAGTATTAGCTACTTTAGGTACGGCGTGGGTTTTGAAGAAATCCTCACGAATCCCTAACTTAATTAACTAAAAATGATTTATTAACTGTATTGAGGGGCGTTACTGAAAAATGTCATTATTGTATGTATTTATTTTTTCCTTAGATAATTTATTAAAAACAAACAATAGAACATGCTATCTGAAAATAGATAAGGTACCTGCTAATTTTTTCTTAATTACCCATGTAATACCCATGTAATTATTAGTAATTAATAATGTTTCATAAAAGTACTTATATACTCTGGTATTCTCGTCGTTAAGTTCATTGTTTTCTGTGTTATTGTACAATTGTACTCGATTTTGATGTACTCGTCGCAAACAGATTTGAACTTTATCTTCTGCTCTGTGAATGAGGAAGTGCATCAAGGGCAAAACAAAAGTACATTGTAGATCATTATCATTAGGTAGAAATTAGGAAATTAGGTATTTTCATTTAGAGACAAAAATGACGGAAAATTCATTTCCCTCATTTGCCGCAAAAGGCACTTTTGTATAAGGCTTATTCAAGTGGACTTAACCAAAGGACATTGAAGAAGGTAACTGATATCCAAACAATAGGGCAATTTTGTTTCACAGTTAATTTATTTTATTATTTCAAGGGAATACCGGACAGAATCAGAATTGAATTATCTTATTTCGCAAGAATGATGGGGCAAAACATAGTTGATGGATTTTACGTCGTGGCGAGTGCATTGCCTGTCGAAAATGAGTTGATTTATGGTATTTCTCTGAAATTACAAAACGCAACAAAGTTGATTTATCTTATTTCTCTGAAATTACAGGCGAAAGATAGTTCTTTTTTTCGCTCACAAAACTGTTCAAAACTGAGTGTACTTATTTTATTTCGCCGAAATTGCGGGTGGAAACAAAGCTAATTTATCTGTATCTCTAAACTAACGGGCCGCAAAATAGTTCATTATTAATCTTATCCTTTTTATTTCGCGAACATAGCAGGTCGAAGCTGAGTTGATTAATTTTATTTCGCTGAAATTACGGGTCGAAACAAAGTTAAATTATTTATATCTCTGAACTAACGAGCCGCAAGATAGTTCATTAATTATATCTTCCCTTATTTCGCGAACATAGCAAGTCGAAGCTGAGTTGATTTATTTTATTTCGCTGAAATTGCGGGTGGAAACAAAGCTAATTTATCTGTATCTCTAAACTAACGGGCCGCAAGATAGTTCATTAATCTTACCTTCCCTTATTTGGCGCGGATAAAGGGTCAAAGCTGAGTTAATTTATTTTATTTCGCTGAAATTAAGGGTCGAAACAAAGTTGATTTATTTATATCTCTGAACTAACGGGCCGCAAAATAGTTCATTAATCTTATCTTCTTACATTTCGCGAACACAGCAGGTCGAAGCTGAGTTAAATTATTTTATTTCGCTGAAATTAAGGGTCGAAACAAAGTTGATTTATCTATATCTCTGAACTAACGGGCCGCAAAATAGTTCATTAATCTTATCTTCTTACATTTCGCGAATATAACAGGTCGAAGCTGTGTTGATTAATTTTATTTCGCTGAAATTGCGGGTCGAAACAAAGTTGATTTATTTATATCTCTGAACTAACGGGCGGCAAGATAGTTCATTAATCTTATCTTTTTACATTTCGCGAACATAGCAGTTGGAAGCTGTGTTGATTTATTTTATTTCGCTGAAATTACGGGTCGAAACAAAATTAATTTATCTATATCTGTGAACTAACGGGCGGCAAGATAGTTCATTAATCTTGGTTTCCCTAATTTCGCGAACATAGCAGGTCGAAGCTGAGTTGATTAATTTTATTTCGCTGAAATTAAGGGTCGAACCAAAGTTGATTTATCTGTATCTCTGAACTAACGGGCCGCAAGATAGTTAATTAATCTTATCTTCCCTTATTTCGCGAACATATAGGGTCGAAGCTGAGTTGATTTATTTTATTTCGCTGAAATTAAGGGTCGAACCAAAGTTGATTTATCTGTATCTCTGAACTAACGGGCCGCAAAATAGTTCATTAATCTTATCCTTTTTATTTCGCGAACATAACAGGTCGAAGCTGTGTTGATTTATTTTATTTCGCTGAAATCGTGGGTCGAAACAAAGTTAATTTATCTATAACTCTAAGTTAACGGCCCGCAAGATAGTTCATTAATTATATCTTCCCTTATTTCGCGAACATAGCAAGTCGAAGCTGTGTTGATTTATTTTATTTCGCTGAAATTGTGGGTCGAAACAAAGTTAATTTATCTATAACTCTAAGTTAACGGCCCGCAATATAGTTCATTAATTATATCTTCCCTTATTTAGCGAACATATAGGGTCGAAGATGAGTTGATTTATTTTATTTCGCTGAAATTAAGGGTCGAAACAAAGTTGGTTTATCTGTATCAATGAACTAACGGGTCGCAAGATAGTTCATTTATCTTATTTTGCCGACATGGCGGGTGGAAGGCGAGTCGCGGTACTCTATTTTGGCGCTGTGCTTGTATTCGGATTGAACTGCTTTGAATGGTTTATTGCTTCCAGTGTCTTGTCCACCAAGGTTTTTTCCTAAGGCTATGATTTTTAATGTATATTTATGTACTCAATGTGACAACAATATACGATGTATTTGTTTGTCTTTGTAGGCTTAATCTAATCGTTTATTTCGTTGAAGATGATGCGACCGATCTTCAGCTGCAACCTTCAGCTCATTTTTAAAGGACATGGAAGGTTGCTGCTGGGCTGGATTGATATAACATTTTAAGGTTTGCATAACGTACAATTGACTCACTATTTCAAAAGCGTTTCTTGGAAATATTACAGAAATAATCCAGCAACAATTGTGCCTTACTCGGATAATCAAAAAATTTTGTACAGTCTTACTCTGAAATATCTACTAAATACGTGTAAACTAATTATCGTGAGTATTACTCATTATTAGCTACTTTAGGTACGGCGTGGGCTTCAAGGAATCCACATAAATACCAAACTTAACTGAAAAAGATATTTATGAACTATATTGAGGGATTATTGAAGAATGTCATTTTTGTATGTATTTATTTTGTCCTTAATAGGTGGTCCTTAGAGAGTTTATTAAAAACAAACAATAGAACATAGGATCTGAAAATAGATAAAGGCACCTGGATTTAGCGCTTAAGTAGCCATGTAATTAATGTTTCATAAAAATACTTGTACTGTGGTATTCTCGTCTTTAAGAATATGTTTCTTGTCTTCTGTGTTATTGTACTCGATTTTGGTGTACTCATCGCAAACAGCTTTGAACTTTATTTTCTGTCTCTGTGAATTCCGAAGTGCATTTAGGAAAAGAGCCTTTCAAAAACGCATTGCAGAAATTATAGGTATCATGAAAATTTGCGTTTCAGAGTTGAATCCCCTGTTGTCTTTTATAGAGTTAAACCTTAAACCATTTTTCTGCCAGCAAAATTACATTTATATCATTAGCAAAATACACGACTTTCTTGATTTTCGCAGTTTTTTCTGGACTTTCCTGGTGTCGATGCCACTTTTTAGTAAATGCTGATTTAACGGATTTATTTATTGTGTGGACCAACCATTTCTTGTATGATATGAACTATATATTTTGGCAATGCAATGAGGAAATATAGAGAACCAGTAGATCTTATGAATAAAGCTATTGTTGATTTTCATGCTTTTATTTGTTTTTTTGGAGTTGAAAAGACGAGTTTCAAAATTCAGAATTACGAAAACGGTGTACGCTTTTGAAAAGAAAACACAATCGTGGTTTTGGGAACCAGTGCCATGAAAACGTTGATTGAAACTCATTATATACTCATAAGAAGACAATATTTACTACTATAACCGCTTGTGGTTATTTTGAGACATGGGTAAAAGTATGCATTGATCTATTCCTTTCTTCTCGCTGTTGGCACTTTACTTTTCCTCGGGTTGAGCTGCGCCGAATGGTTAATTGCTTCTGCTTCCGGTTTCCACCAAGGTTTCTTCCTAAGGTTATGATTTTTAATTATGAAATGAAAAATTATGTTCTCAATGGAACTTAAGAAATGGGTATGATGTGTTTGTTTGTTTGCCTTTAGGCTTATTCGCTGATTAAATTGATGCTAATGCGACCGATCTTCCGTCAACCTTCAGCTCATCTTTAGATGACACGGAAGGTTGCCACTGGATGGATATGAGTTTTGAATTTTGAAGGTTTGCATAATATACAATTGACTCACTGTTTCTGATTTCAGACAAGCATTTCTTGAAATATTACAGAAATGTTTTATCTGTCCTGGAGTTACAATCGGGGACAATGTAGTAATTGAAGCTGGAAATGTTGCTGCAACGGACATGCCATCCAACTCTATTAGTTGGTAGGGATCCAACAACAATTAAGTGTCTTACTCAGACAATCAAAAGATTTTTGTACACTATTATATAGAAACAATTTCGTGAGAACAATCTACTAAATACATCTAAAGTAATTATTGTGAGTATTTGCTACTTTAGGTACGGCGTGGGCTTCAAGGAATCCTCATAAATCCCTAACTCAACTATAAAAGATTTATTAACTATTGAGGGATTACTGAAAAATGTCATTATTGTATGTATTTATTTTTTCCTTAGAAGTTTATTAAAAACAAACAATAGAACATGCAATCTGAAAATAGATAAAGGCACCTGATATTTGTCGCTGAAGTGCCCACGTAATTAATATGTTTCATAAAAATTCTTATACTCTGGTATCTTCGTCTTTAAGTTTAATGTCTTCTGTGTAATTGTACTCAATTTTGATGTACTCATCGCAAACAGCTTTGAACTTTATCTTCTGTCTCTGTGAATTTGGAAGAGCATCAAGGAAAAGAGAATTGCATATTTGAGTTTTCTGTTGAAAATACATTGCAGAAATTAGGTATCATGAAAAATTGTGGTACAATATTCACATTCACATATATATAAAGGTGATTACGTAAGGCGAAGTAATTTCCAAGCATTTGATATTTTGCAACTGGAGAATTTCCATGAGAGCCGCCGCTGTAACGGGACCGTGGATATATAATTCCTCTAGAGCTATTTAATTAAAATTAGTAGAAATTAATTCATCCACAAAATGCTAAAATGCATAAATTGTAAAAGTCAATAAGTTACCTTTCAAGGAATGAATGGAAACAGTTTTCATTCGTGCACCACATTTGGAACTTGGACCGATAGTTTTCCCATCAAGAGGAAGGATTTCCCGTCTTCTATTTTGCTCTTCCCAGTTGAATCCAAGCAATGCACCGTTATATTCGATGTTACTGGTATTGATTCCTAAATGTAACTTTTTCAAATTGGGCCACAGTTCCCAGAGAGTTTTTACAACTTCAACGGTAGGTTCGTGAAGGCACAGTCCTTGAACATCAGGGAAAATTGCGTACAGTCTTCTTAAGTATTCGGGGGAAAACATTTTAAAGTCTATTACTAGATCTCTCAAGGTATGACATGGAGTAATTAAATTCGAAGCTGGAAAAAGCTGCTCCAATTCAGCAACTGAGAAATACAACTTTTTCACTTCTAGTCCTTTTAAAACGGGGAATGTGTAAACCCAAGAGTGTATTCTCGGAGGAACTAAGCACTGAAGAGTCAATTCTTCTAATTTTTCCATTCGTGGTATAACAAAACTTTCATGGTTATTTAAATTGTAATCTATTCTACTTTCTGGAGATGTCACACACGGCAGGTCTAAAAACGGGAGATAAAGTTTTTTCAAAGTAAACCGTTGACTATCTAAAAATCTCGTAAACGAATCCAGACTTGAACTTGACAAAAGAAACGAACTCCACTTTATAGTTTTCAATTCCCAGCCCGTTTTGAACAAATCTGTAAAATCTTCTTGGAAAATATCGATTTTCCCAGCAGAAGTTCCGTAATTCCCGGTGACTACTAAGTTTTGCAGTGATTTTCTCAAGCTTTCTTCTGCACTGAGAATTTTCAGGATGCTAACGTTGGCGCGATATTTCAGATCCAAACAAAGGTTTTGCAAATTCGGACATGAACTTAAAAGGGACCATAAAAATTGGGCATTGAAGAGGTTTAGTGTATCAGGAATCCCTAAATCGGAAATATTCCATTTGGTATTGGCCTCTAAATTAAGGTTAAACTTTAATGTGTTGTCCCCATGTTTATCGCCAACTTGTATGGTAACTGTATTCAGATTTCTAATTATTTTCAACAGATTGCGTAGAAAAGATAAACTTCTTGTAGTAAACGTAAGCGATTTTAGATATCTAAGCCTAAATTTATTCTTTTGTTTTGCTGAGAGTTCCGTCAAAGTCTTGAAACGAGGTTTATCCACCACAAATATATTTAACTCTTCCAAATTCGGGGTCAAACTCAGAAATTCTTCCCAGTGGTTATCATCTGCAAACCCAATTTGCAAAGCTTTCATTGCAGGACCGCATATTTCAAGAAACTTTAGTGTTAACAGATCCCTTGGAATCACATCTTGCAGCAAGTATCTAGTAATTGGAACTTCACCACAATTTTCCATCACCGAGAGGAATTTCTTCAGCTTTGACCTGGAACATGAACGAGTTCCGAAGAACATTTTCATTTCCGAAGACGAATAGGACGGAAAGAAACATATTTCCTTCACTTTCTGCACCAGAAATTTATGTATCAGATTTCTCCATGTGGAGTTCACCAAACGACATTGAAGTAGCTCGCTGATATCCAAGTAGGAAAATATTGTTTCAAGGATCTACAAAAATAAGTAAAACAGAAAAATAAAAATTACTTCCATTTTTGATTCTTTCTGTTCATATTTGATCGCTAATAATGTTACCAACATAAATGTGTTTTTGTAGAGACACAAATTTTATTGACTACAAATTTCAGTGTACCTAATTCATTTACATAGAATTAATTCGGATATTATTCTAATCTCTTTATCAACGTGCGAGTGATATTCTTTATTTCTTATTTTAAAAATATTACGTTTCAGTTTCCCATTTAGCAAAGGAAGACAAGACTTGAAAAAATTCAGAAAGTAGTTTTGTGACTACAAAAATTATGAAAGTTATAAAAATGAAATGTGATATCACCATAAATTCTATACATGTTGCAATTATCAAAGCACACAAACACAAAAACCAATAAAATGCATATTTTTTCCATCAATTTTTAAAATGATAACAAATTCTATTCTATTGAACACATACGAAATACTAACCGTCTCTAGATTGCATTTATATTCATATAGTTATTTTTATTTAGTGTATGCCCAAACGTAAAATTACAAATAAAATTAATGCTGAGGTTGTAGCCTCAATACTTTATTAGCCTTAAGCTACAGCATTAAAATGTTGATACGGTTTATGCATCTTTAATTACAACTTATCTTGTTTACCCATTTGTTTTATTAGTGGAGGATTCTGAAGGGGAAAGTAAATTAGTTTGTAATTTAAAACTGTTGGTTTTGATAGCGAGAGTAAGTAATTTAAGTAGCATCTTCATTTACAGCACAGTTTACAAGTTTACAGCAGAAACTCGATCACGTACATTCTCCAACAGGTAGGTATTAAGCATTACGTTGTTCTTCTACTTCGGTAGTGCATGAATACTAGTTTTACCTTTATTACTTGGTACTTGTTTAGATTCTTTACTGGGAAACTATTAGGTAGTTTTCTACATAAAGCCAAAAAGCGATGAGATATCTTTGTAGAGGTTAAGGTTGATGAATTTTGCAGAATATCTTACTACGTATTACTTTTTCTACACATTCACTATAGTAAGCATATTGAAATTACTCAGAATTACTCACACCAGACTTTATATGTAAATGTATTTATCTTATTTAATCTTTCGTACTATATTTGCTCTTTGCTATTTCGCAATAATATGATGACTTATCTTATCTTAATATTATTGTGGTAGTCTTCTGTGAGTAAACAACTTACATAACTGAGATTTAAATTGTGAATCCTTAAGATTTAATAAACAGTGATGGTAAATGAAATAATTATTACTAAAAACGTACCAGTGGATTTATCAATGGATGCCGATAAGTAAACTCGTCATATTCAGTAAATCCCGGATTTTCAAAGAAGGTTCCATCCTAGTATAAAAGAATTCATGAAATATTACGTAGAGTACGCATATATTTACATTAGAGACACACCCCCTTTGTTGTTATCAAATTCTTTAATGACAAAAACTTGGTTTCCCTATGCAAATTTTCATAGATCGTGAGTTATTTGCACAGACGCAAGTTTCTACTTATTACGAAGGACAAAGGCGAAGCAGGTATGATAGAATCTTAAAAATAATCACCAGAATACAAAAATGATCTTAAGTATCTTATAAATAGTTTTTCCTTTCATTCGATTGGGTAGCATTCCATATTTGATATGATAATTAACTTACTTGCTGTTGTCCTTCAGCCTTGAGACACCGGCTTTTGTGTACTTGGTTTCCCATCTCACAATTATAATCCGTAGAAAAGTCTACATCACATTACAGCACGCAACAGGTAAATTGCGGTATACCTACCAATAAATAATACATAAGTTCTCTTAATCATAATTATC
The DNA here is from genome assembly GCA_020352615.2 of Yoshiicerus persimilis. NCBI lineage: Eukaryota > Metazoa > Arthropoda > Collembola > Entomobryomorpha > Tomoceridae > Yoshiicerus > Yoshiicerus persimilis. Next base: position 10,019,451 of record CM036943.2, read on the forward strand.
TGTAGTAATTTGGTGTTCAGTGATTTTCTCTGTAAACACGCTAGTAAGGAAAGAAATTCAGTAGAAACTGTGAGACTTTTCTAGACGAAATGTAATTACATATTTATAGGACAGACTAAAAACTTTTTATTACTACAGAAGTACGTAGGTTCTTAAATTTTATCTCATTACACGTACATTTACATTTATTGTACTCCAATAGACTCCAACTTACCATTACTATTCCACCAAACACAACTTTATACAAAAAGAAAACGATAGTTCGCGTTTACGAATCCCATTAGTAGAAAATGCCTGGGAATTGGGAATCACATTCATTCAGTTTTCCTCAAAAACTTTCAGTATTGCGTAATAACAGTAAAAAACTGAATTCTTTTGTAAATTTACTTTCAATTTTAAACTTTTCACAAAATAATCACTTATTTTTGCTAAAAATCGGTTTTAACATATTTTGACCCACACTGTGCACAACACATTCCGTTGACTTCTTAACCTATTGAATATTGCAAGCGGTATGAATGAGCTGATTAAAATTAAATCCTCGCGTTAGCCGAGATGAACTAAAGAACTGAATGTTGAAACCAGTTTGGTTATCTTGGTAGGACTGAGCGTGTTATGATTATCGCGAATATAGTAAGCAAGCGACCTGTTCGTAGTAATAGCAAAAGAAGTATGTAATCTAGTGTAGGTAAAGGTAAATCATTAGCGATGTGTTCTTATCTGCAGCAATTGTATTGTCAGAGAAGTTGAAGCTAAGCTTATGCTTTCGTCTTATGAAAACACGACACAACACAGAGAATGTTATCTGGACTATATTATACTAGCAACTAACCAGTAATGCATTAGTGCAGGACTTTAAAATACAACTGCACAAAGAGCGTTACCGTAAGGCGCTTTTTATGTTACAATATTTTAATAATTGGTAAAGTCCATATATTATCATGGTGAGGTAGTACATTAACTGTTATACCACTCCTTCGTAGAAAGAAAAGTGTATGCGCTAACAACACTGCTAATAAAACGTGTTTGGTTGCAAGTGTAAAGCATTTTATGGTATTCTGTATGTGTTATGTCTATTTAGTAGTGTAGTTACAGTATGGACATGCATAGGTACATGTTATAATATTTTTCAATATACTTTCAAGTTTTAATATGCATCTCTTATGTAGCAAGTTATGTTGTATGTGTATTTGAAGCAAGAGTCTTCTTTCTTATTAACAAGGGTGTATTCCTGTGCAAGCAAAGCAAAGATCGTCACGCTAAAGTTGTAAAATGGTATAGAACACATAAACACAAATAGACGTTATGCCAAAACGTGTCTGTTTCTACTTTCAATGTATTCTATAGCTGTGCATGTTTTATTTGTTTGCATTGGACTAAACTGGACTCTCGTCGAGTTTTTATGCATAGAGAGAAGAAAAATCTGAGTTTGCTAAGTGCAAACGTGCAGAGATATACATAGACCAAGTTTCTTCTTCTATCGTCCCGTGGTGAATTTCATGTATAAAAATACAAGAAGAGGGGAAGACATACGAAGCAACAGATTGGTAATGTGAATGGTGTATGTGTGTTAGTGTGAGCTAGAACAAAATCCGCAATGTGTGTTAGTAGACTTATCTTAAGTGGCCTGACTGGCTCTGTTTTATTATATGACAACCCAAGCCAGACCAGACCATTGTATTGTCCTATTGCAAACTGACTGGTTTCATTCCTTACCTTCTTCTTTTACAGTGAATGCCATAAATCACGCACCATATGGAAATAACATAGAGTTTGAAGCATAAGTCACGCTACATAGGAAAATGCATGTATTGTTTGAAAATGCCTCTAAAACTGTTTGAGAGTAAGTAATACCATTTCCTTAAGGTGCGTGACTTAGGCCCTTCACTGTATTCTACAATGCTATATTGTATGTATATTTGTAAAGAATACCTCTTGTCTTCAACTCTCATCTTTCGGCCGTAAGGTAAAAAGGCAAATACTCACTTTTGTATTTGCAAAGATGGACACGCCTCGAAGTAGCAGCTAACAATTGTTTTTCTAGTTGACCTGTTTATCATTTCCGAGTAAAAGTTGTCTAGCTTTGTTGTTCAGTCTCTTTGCTTCACGATTCAATCGCAATATCTAGGTAAATGTACACTGCTTATTGCAATCGTATTATTAGATGATCCTTTTTTATTATCTCTTTATAATAAGTGAACAGATATGATTATGGCGATTTATTACATACTATTGTGGTAGAATTATAATCTGAAATAATATGCAATTTGTTAATTCTGAGCGATTATCGTTCTCTGCTGTTATTTTGCAATTATTTTTAGTATAGTAATCTGCTACATACAGGAAGGAGTGAGTATTTGTAAATACTTATCAGTTTTATTTAAAATTGCAGTAAATCTAATTTAAATACTTATTTCCCTTTCCAATTTAATAATGTACTCTATATCTTTGCTTAGATTACAATTTTACAATACTAATTCTTATGTACTATAGAAATACAATCGTAGATAGGAAATAGCAAACTTCGAATTAGTGGTTCATTTTCTGAAAAATTATTATGTTTGTGCACCAAAACTACAAATAATGCGGAAAATATGTACATAATCGTATTCTTATCAAAATGGTACTAATGTCGTTTACACAGGTAAATCTGTAATTATAATGGGGCATTGTGTACAGTATCTTTGTGATATACACGATACGATAATTACTATTAGCAGTGGATACAGTAAAAAAGCAGGCTCCTAGGAAGAATTGTTAAGTTACCTATGTAGAAATAGAGTAAACACAAGTTTGTTGTTGTTTATTGCAACTTGCACATTATACAGTGAGAATGGTATGAGAAATCATAAAAAATTTAACCTACTATACATACATTGCATACTTTTAGCAGAAGGAACGCATTAAGTATACGCTACTGTTGTACTAGTACTACTGTCCTGCTGTTGTTTGAAAATGAGCTGCGTATATTGTAATTTGTAGGTGTGAGTTTGTATTGTGTTGTAATATTAAATATTTGCCATGTAAAGGATGTTCGCAAACAATGTAAAAAGAGGCTGGCAGAAACAAAAACGCAAAAGCAAACCGGATGATGCTGTTTAAGTTTAATTTACTTTTACTCTGAGCATTTAGTATTAGAGTTAACTAAATAGATTAGATGCATGCTTTAGTAAGCATAAATCTGACGAGGGTTTTGTTCTACGTAATTGGAATCAATCAGCGAAAGTCATCAACAATTAGGTACTTTGGTTAAGTTAAGGTTGCTCGTATTTAGTTGCAAAAAAGCAAACCATAATTCTATTGTAGAAATTTCCTAATTGCTATTGTATTCCGTTTAGATGAGGAAAAACGTAATTCCGTAGCAAACTGAAACAGTAGACAAATTGAAAATACTCTTCTTTTCTGCTGCATCTTGCGTGACATGTTTTTAAATGTACAGGGTAAGTATTAATACTATGTACTATTAGTATTACTAAAAATTAGAGGTATTTACACAGACTCGCACTTCATAAAATCAGAATAGTTTGTTTTATAAAGTAGTAGTAGGTAAAAAAAGAATATTGTGGTTAACTGCTCGTTAGTACGTGTATAACTACCTATTTGATGCTTTTTATTCTTATTACTACAGGTTCGCAATATATTTTATTGTAATGTAAGTTTTGTGTTGAATATTTACTGTATAGAGCAGCCTCCGTGGTTTGGTTTGATTGGGTTTGGTTCACTTGGCCCAAATTCTTGTAGGTAATTGCATGTGCAAGAGAAAAAGAGTTATAATACGGTAATAAATTACTGTGTTGGTTTATACGTGCACAATAGTAAATAAATGTCATTTCACTTAAAGATAAAATCGACACAGACAGAAAAAATAAATGTCTACCTAGATTCTAGATTGAGTCTCAGTTGAGCATTCAGGTAATGTTCCTCTTGCCTAAGTACCTAATGCAATTACAACGTTTAATTACTCACAATACTCACATCAGATATACGAAACAATATATTTCAAGTCAATCAAATAAAACGAATGATCAAACTCAACCACAAACTAGTCAGACAAGAACTAAAGCACGCAGACGTGACCGTAGCCACTTTTTCATCGCCATCGTTAAATTTCATATCAAATAGTGAATAATATTTGCTAAAGAGCGAGTTCAACAAGATTACTATTAAAAAATGAATGAAAGTTTAAGTTGAATCTCAACTCTATCGTGCTCAGAGATTAAAATGTCTCGCTCCAAAACTTCTTCTCCATTCTTTAGCGTTTATGACAGTATTGTATTTTTCTTTGTGTTCAACATTTCTATTACTAAACTTGTGCTCGCAGTGCAATCTTGCTAATAATTTATTATAGATTCTCTTTCAGATTTCCTTTTCTACTTTAGTGAATAATCGTCTTTATCTTCATTGCGGCGTGCCGTATTTATAATTAGTTAGTATTCCTATTGCTAAATGTACAACGCAATAATAATCATAATATTATTCTTTCGCAGACTTAACTCTGCAAATTACTTGTTTGCTAATCCATGAGGCGTGAGTTTAATTAAACAATAAGGCTGAAAGAAAATTGTAATCTTATTTGTAATAATGTTCATATACAGATGCAAATACTCTAGGACTGGAAACTTTTATTACTTGTGTATAGTGAATGGTTAAGATTGGATTCAATGCAAATTCTAGATAAGACTTATTTTCATGTGTGTTACAGTCTTCAATGTGTGAATTATTCTTTTGTAATAAAAAATATGTAAAAACCAAATCATTTCAGTATTATTCAACCGAATCCTAAGTAGTGAAGGTCAAAGCATTTGCGTGTACTGTATTGTATTGTATATTGTAATATATTATTGCGTACTTAAATTTAAATGGAATTGTATGGGACAGTGTATGATGTAACGATAATTTCATATAGGTCGGCAGTTAGTTTATTTTTGCACAGGTTTCATTTATTTTATGCTTTTCTTACGTGCCGCAGTTGTAGTAGCCACATTTTATTACACTAGGAATTACAGTGTGTCATTTCTATTGTATTGTTAATTTTTTGGCGAGTAATCAGTATTGTTTTAAATTGGAAATAGTACAGTTGCAAATAATATGTAGCTAAGTACCTATTACCTCCGTATTGTAGCTATTGCAATGCATAATGTAAAATGTAATGTTTTGCGACATAAATGCAATCAATATGGTTTCAGAATTGACTACATCTTTAACTAATTTACAAGATATGTGCTTTTAGCACCCGACTTGATTTTCTCAGGAACTTTTGAATGAAAATGGACACAATTAGACAATAATTAGCATAATATTTGATTTTTATTCGTATAATTCTTATTGTGAAAGACAAAATTTATGACAAGACAGTGAAAATCGCAGAAGAACCAATTAAAAATCAAATTTGCCATAATGAGCAGTAATATCATCCAAATAATTTGGGAAATGATTATTTATATAAGCAGACAATGAAGCAATGAGGAACACTGGTGTTACAGCGACGTAGTACACGTCGAATTGAATTACATGAACAGTCAAGTATACCATAATTAGTATGAGCAAAAGGTAAGTTGAAACATCATACTGTTGGTGGAAAACTGAGTAATAAATTTCATACAGAAACTTGAAGACTGGTATAATTGACCGGAAAAGATGACTGCGTCCCGTCCAAGCAAATTTTATTAACAAATCCACTAAAAGAATGCACGCAATTTTTACCAGCCAGTAATCGTCTTTAGAGTGACACAGATACAGTAAAAACACCGATAAGAAAACAGAATCCATTACGAAATACAAGAGTTCTACGTTCATTTTGTTTCGATTCTTATTTCAGATTTATAAATGACCGGATGAGATTTACAAAGAAATGCTGCAATGCAAAAAAGTGTTGTTGCGACACGCAAAAGAGTAATTTTGCATTTTACAAAGTTTGAAATCTTTTCCTTTTCCTACTTACTTTCAGGAGTTCCGTAGCAACTACGCTACTTTTACCATTAATTTTTATCGGAAATTGCTAATTCTCAGTTTCTGCTACAGTTTTCATGAAAGTTAAGATTTCTACTAGTACAATTCTGATAAATCAAAAAAATGCACCAAGAAATTGCATACTTCATTCTTGACTGTGCCTTTCTGTCTTTTTACATCGCATTACTCAAGTCTTTTAAGGAAGAAAATCGTCTGGTTTGGTCATTATGTTTTACAGTCGCGGAATTGGTTCTTTTAATAATCACGGGAAGGCCGCATTTGCTACGACCTGTTGAAATTCTGTGCACCGTAATTTACAGATGCTTTTACCACATCATATTCGAAGATTACAATCCTTGGACCTACTTCACAATTCTGTTCATCAGTATCTTTAATACTGTCTCATCACTTTACGAGAAAAGATATTTCAGAGCAGGAATCCTTACAATTTTCATACTTGCACTTGTAAATTTTATAAATGGATTTAATCAAGCTAACATTCTAATGAACACAGATCCCTATTTCAAAAATGAAATTATTGTTTAATCTACTCATCATATTGCACATATTCATTTGCTGATTTGCTCCATTTTTCTCGGAAATAAATATTTTTGACGATTTGCAGAGGAATACGATATTTCTCTATTACTTTGATTCCGATTTTAATATTAATGCTACGAAATATTATTGAAATATGAAATTAGCAGATATTTGGACAATCCGGTTGTAAGTGCTGGAAGAAAAATGATACTAGGTATTACTAATATTAGTTTTTCGTATCTTAAGTAAAGCCAGTCGCAGGTAAAAACACAAATAAGTTGAGGTCTTGAATTTATAGCACATTAACCGGTGCTCCATTTTAATTCTATTTTTAATTCGTGCAGAGTTGCAGTATGAAAGGTGCAACTGTTTGCATTTACATTTTAGACACTGTAAAATAACACGTGCATCTTATCTACAGACATACATCAATACCGAAATTTAACATAACATAGGTATAAGGAGATGAATAGGAGATTAGTGCATGTGCATATAGTATAACAGCCGCAAGCAATTTAATACCGTGATGTTTTCTAGGTCAGATTTGGTCATCTTGCATGATAACGATAACGTTACGTTACGAATATTAAGCAGCATCTTACAAGAACGTGCTATTTCTGCTTGTATCTAATCCTAAACACAAATAGAGACATTTATGTAGGTAAGAGAAGAACACGAGTAACACCTAATGCTTTTTAATCTGCATGCACCAACACCATATTTATATATAGTTACCGTAAGGTATGCAAACATTTTTTATAGGATCTAACTGTATTTAAAAAAAACTTTATAATATACTTTTCTGGTGGGAATATAAAAAGGTATTTGTTATATACCATGATAAATAGAGGAGTGGTCTGTTCTGTCACCCTTACCAAATCAAATCACGAAAAAAGGATAACAGAAATCAAATTGACAGCAAAGTAGGTGAATCGAATCCGATGCTAACCTTACCAGCAACCAGACCACAAAAGGGTTGACGTTGACATTCACGTACGTGTAGAGTAGCCGAGTGTATAGAAAAAAGAATTGAAATGAATCTGAATGCATGTACAAATGTTATTCATCCTACATCCTCTCAGATCTCAGACTCATGTCATGTCACACCTTTATTACTATTTTATTACATTCTGTAGGTATTTACTACGTATTTGAGCTTTGCAACAATAAAAATAAAATCCTACACAAATACTTTCTTAAACTTATTGGGAAAGTTGATTTTACTGTTGTACAATAGTACATGTGTAATGTAACTTACAAATTGAACCCTTGCACAAATAGTTTAGAAGATTCGTGTTCACGTTTGTGTACGAGATTTTTATACTTTGTTAACATGACACGTTTATTAACGAAAAGGAAGCGAAAAGTCAGAAATCTTCACATTTTCTTTTCATCTGTACATATTACACGTAAATGCTCAATGCGTTTCACGTGTAAGAACATCTTTATCATAAAATCATATTTGAGTTTAATTCACTTCAACGAGCTTTGCTTTTGCTGCCTAGTCTGATCAGATGATTATATTACATCTGGCTGATTGCGAGAGAGAATTTGTCACACTGCAATGAGTTTTTATTCATTTTATTCAACATCCACAAGAAATCAACGGTGTAAATCTACTCTTTACTTCTATACAAAGATAGAAAAAGTAAAATTTCTAGAAATTCATAATTTCTTAGAAAGGACAGCTTACATTGTTATACTGCATAGACAAGTTCCTAATAGATCTTGATTATTTATAAGGGAAACGATGGACTTTGTAATTATCTTGGTAATTCTACGATACAAAACCAAAGTACGAATGATTTCTTCACTGGTTTCTTCAAATTAGCTCTTGCAAACGTAATTTTACTAATTTTTCGAGTTTATATCATACAAATATAAATCCTAAGGTAAAATAATCTTTATTTTAGACAGTATAAGAAAATTAGTAGCTAAAATCATAGAATTAGACATGTATTACTGTTAAACTATTAAAGATTACAAGGCAAAAATCCATCTACATATTATATATAGCATAATTTGGTTTGGTTTGGTTACTATTAAACGGCAAGTAAGAGTAGTGAAAAGGAACTCACAATATTTACATGTAAAGCGAAAGAAAACAAGCCGGTGACAGGCAGTCTGTCTTTTGAATCTGAGCGATTTTACTAAATAGATCTGTATAATATATACTATAGAGATTAACAGTAGTCTAGATACGTCGGCTTTACTTCATTCATTTGCCCAGGCAGACAGTTATTACTGACTTATGGTTAGTTCGGTTTTCCTTGTTGTTTTGTGTGTAGGTTTCCGAATAACGTCAACAGAGCAACAATTCAGTATATAGTATTCATAACGAATATATAGGACTTTAGTACAAATGCATCTATATCCCAACAACAGCATAATGTTATTACCTAACCTAAACCTTTGTGAGATGCGAATCTGTATATAGTTGACCATACTAGTTGTGTTTTGAAGGAAAAGAGCCGCTGCGGCAATACTGTTATCAAAAGTAGTTACTTATAGTTAGTATACTATAAGGGGTGGCTTGGTTTTGGCTTTGGCTTGTGGCAAAAGTCAAGTAACGTACTGAACTGGTATACGAATGAATAAATGGTGTTTGTGTATTGTGGAAGTATGGAAATGGAAGCAGAGATGAAAACGTAACGTAAACTCTGCCCATAATGATAATGGTAATATGTGTTATGTTGTGGTGGTGAAATAGTTCTTTTCAACAAATGTCTTTTCATCTGATCATAAATTTGCTGTTCTGTCGTGAACTTCATTGTTTAGCAAACAGCTGTGAAGTGGGAGCTTTTGTCCTTCTACCACTACCACCATTATTCTTATTATTATTAGGTCTCGATGTATGTAGCGATAAGTAAACTATTATCTATAATATATTCTAGTATGTATTATTATATTAAGTAATGTATTAAGCATAAGACACAACAACTCTCGTTATACGGTTTCCTTCGATTTTCTAACATTCTCTGTACAATCAACTTTATTCTCATAATAATATCTTTAAAATATATATAAGTGCATGTAAGGAAAGTGCTAACGATTTATAAAATAAAGTAGCATGTAAGTACAATATGAATTCTCAATGCATTCGTATAGCAGTTTGGCTAGTGCCAAGTCAAACCAAAGTACTGTTAATATTAATACGGAACCAAAGCCGCAGCCCATCGATCCTTTGCTTTCCTTGTCGTTCTCTCGCTTTACAAAATTGACAATTACAGTAAATAATACATGTCTTTCCCCGAATGTCAATAAATCATTATATATTCTTGTTCTTCTCTTTTTTCTTTCATATTTCTGGTTACTCCCATTACTATTCTACGATTCTATCCAGATGGAGGAACCGAGTTAACTAATCTACAGTAGCAATTTTAACTCAACTAACTTTTCTAACTTAAAAAAATGTCCTAGTAATAATAATACGGAGAAGACAGACCTATTTAACTAATTGGTTTAATATTATGTAAGAAATATGTAAAAATTTATTGGATACTTAATAAATGAAATGAAACTTGGTAGTTAATCTACAGATTCTTGTTTTTGGATAATCTGTAATCCATTTTAGTGAAGGTGGGTTACATTCGTACATAAAATGTTTAAGTATCAGTAGTGTTGAAAGTTAAATGGGGATTGTGTTACAGTGGTGTATGGAGGAGCGATGGCGTGCGACAGAATTCGACATCTGAGCCTTACACTCAATTACACTTGAAAACCGTCGGGCTCTTTATCATCACGCTTTGGGACGATATTACACGATAAGGGAACAAACTATGTATCTTACAATTCGTATCATATTGTGATCATTGCCCAGTTTGCCACTCTGATAATAATAAGAATAACACATTAGTAAGTGTACTATGTTCGGTGACTAAGGATTTTCAAAATTCAATCTGGTCAACCCAGTTCAAGTCAAAGTCAACTCTAACAATAAGTAGCAAGTCACCACAAACCAAATAGCCAACAAAACGAAACCACTGATTTACACCCAGCATAGAAATCAAATTATAAGGAAGTAGTTATATAATGCAATATACAAACCTATAAACTGAGTTTGTACAAGTTTATAATATTATTATAATGTCTAAGTGTAATACATATAATATGTACTTCAGTTCTTATTACTGTTATTACTAGTATTACCAGTTTTACATGTAATACCAGTAATAGTAAGGCAAAGAAGTGCTTTACATATTGCTCTAATACCTTACAGATATTGATCATAGCCATTTTATACTTTACTGGTAAAATGCGTAGAATACTACTGGTACTTGGTACATGAAAATATGTCTAGCTCTTTTGCTAGTTTCCACAAGGGGCAAAAAAAATTATGCAAATTGTTTTTCTAAACATAAGGCTGAGAAATTCAAATACTGTAATGCATATTGCATATTAGGTATTTATCTAACTTTACATGTATTTAGATTTTGACAGCCATCGAGTTACCAAATACAGTTTTGATAATGTGATCTGTATATGAAATAGTTATGAAATCATATGAAATCCATCAAAAAGTGCATTTTTAAGACCGGACGGAACGGTTACCTGAAATTTACTTTTTAATCAAATTACAAAATATTTGACTGAAAATTTAAGTGATTTATATGTTACAAAAATAAATTATGGCAACTGAAGTATTTTTTTAATTTTTGAATACGAAATGTAGACTAAAATAAGTTTACCAAGAAATTTCAACTCATAAAATTCTTATTTGTCAGTTTACATTAATCCCAATGTACACGTTAACTGCAAAAACTACAAAATTTGATTTTTTTGGTATAGGAATAATATTAGAATTAGAAATGTAATGAATATAGAGTATAATATGAAATATGTATGAAATAGTATATAGAAGGAAAGTATATGGATGTGACTTATGGTTATGGTTGGTTTGGGATTTGAAATCTTTGGTGTATAAATAGTTTATGTATTATTGTGGTTGACGATGCGTAAAAACAATCAATTTGGACTGATTCGGAATGACAAGTCACACCCTTGTTCCGATTCCGCTACGTCGACACCCTGCACCCTTTCATGCATAGGCCTCTACTCAACCCTATCCTCACACTCATAAAGTCACAATGTCTCCAATACTTTGTTCTCTCCTTTTCATCTCTTTCCACGCACTGTGTGACTTGACTTTTGTCCAAAGTCATGGATACTAATACAATGTCAAAGACTATGGGTTCGACTTATTACAATTTACACTAGAATGACAGAAGAAGAATAGGGCGCTGGTACAAACGTTCCTACTCTAGCTAAAGTCACAATGTAAAGGAACAATGCAAAGAAATACTACATAAAGGCTTGTACTAAAAATATCTTTCGTCACGGCCAATCATCGCGATATCATTTCATCTCTGTCACCGACATCGACACTTTTCTCGCCTTTAATAACACATTTACAACTTCAAACAATGCTTCACAACCTATTACTTATTATCCAAGTAGGTTTTCACTTGCACTGTTTGCCCATTAATATCTGCGAATGAAATACGACTCTATACTCAAATTGACACCAACAGTTACATGTCCAGAAATTCTTGTTTAAAGTTAATCACGCTTCCTCACCTAATTCGTTCGTTCCACACTATACTTTTTTCATTTATCAAATTCTAACTCTTTCATCTAAACAAATATATCTCAAATGTGGATACGCTTTTAAGCTAAATGAAGTCCTCAACACATATTTAGTTTACGCTCACTCAGATTTATCTAAACCTCATCAAATATTAATTTCTATTGATAAATATCAGATGCAAGCTCCACAAGAAATTACCTTCGCCAAACAATTGAACAAATCCTACACATTTTTCATTTCTTCAATATTAAATAATAATATTCATTTCTGATGAAATATTTCTAGTGTAAAATTAGAGGCTTTCAGTTTTTCGATGTTTAATTTCTTGATTATTAGTTTCTAGGACGGAAATATAGAATTTACTGATAAATCATAAGGGAGAATTATGGAGAAATCGTTTCTACAATGATAAAACGTTAAATAAGCCTATTCCTTTGATGAAATGTGTTGAAGTTGGGTTCTTTTACATGTCACAATCGTATGTGATGATTAATTTATGAAAAATAATTAAGCATTCTGTTTTGTTGGTTTAACTTATGATTTTAATAAGTGGGTATGCATAATCATAGGGAAATCTACATTACAATTAAGGTTTGGTGCATATATTTACTATAGTAGTATAGAATAGACATTGGATATGGTAAGGGAGAAGAGGAATTGAATGAATTAGAAAAATAAAAAGAACACCTAAAGTGATTTAGTTTATTCATGAAAGGACGAGTCGAGTGCTTTGGTTTAGTTAGCATTCAACCAATTGCATTCAATAAAGGCAATGTTAGAATGAATAACGTTTTGTCAAAAAAAGCATAGCTGGATAGAGGATATGATCATTGTGAGGATAAGGATCGGGAACTAAACACTCGACTCGAGAGATATGTAAGCCATTAATAAACCACTAAAGAGAATTTGGATGGGACCTATTGAAAGATCTCGAGTGGGGTTGTGGGGACTTGAATGCAATATTATCAACGCAGAACTGCCAAACAACAAAACTCACTCTCGGTGCACAACAGAATGGAAAAATACTCTTTCTTCTATTTTTTCACACTTATAATAGTTACATTCACAGTACACATCTCGCAGGTATGTCTGGCATCCCTCCTTTTTACTTACTCTTACTGGAGACTCAAATACCAACTGTGATGATCTTGCATATTCCTATATGGCAATTCTAAATGTGGTAATAGAGCAAACGTCATAATATCGGTAAATAGGATTTCTACTTGTAAAATAGTTTTTACATTAAGAATAAGCAAATAAAATAATTCCTGTCCACGGAAAGTAGGATTATAAACCTGGAAAATTTTCGTTTTGCAAATACTTGTGAAATACTAGCTCTCTAAATATTTGTACAGTGTCTGGGATAGGTAAACTAAATTTTACCAGGTTTCTGTTCTGACTTCTGACTCTGACGCATTATTCGATTGTAAGTTACGTAAGTACTTTGTGAGACTCCAAATGGTCATTCATACAAGGAGGCTAATATCGTCATTTAAAAGAATGTCCACAACATGGACAGGTTTCCTGTCCAACTTTTTCCTAAACTAAGGAAAAAACCCACAATGAGCATAATAGGCTGGTATGCACTACAAGCAAATATTGGAAATGATTTTCTTCAATTTGTATTTATGGAAATGGAAGAAGATTTCAGTTTGAGAGAAGTCTTGTAACACAAATGAAATGATGTCATCAGTCTTCTTCCGAAGATTTTGACAGACCCCTGTTTGTGACCTCTTCAATATTTTGATTACGCGCTTGTACACAAATTGATCTTTACAGTCAAAATCCAGTGATCTATCTTCAAGTTGACTAGAGTTGACTTTGACAGTTTTAAGTCGGTACAAATAAGACATTGTACAAATACTAAAATGTAACTATTGCTGGTAAGTAGATAAGTATATCATAGACAGGCATTTTTAAGAAATAACTGGGCCACCGATTTACCACAAGATAAAATTTTTAGCGTTTGATTAATTCAATTCAACGTATGTTATGTAGATGGTTGAGAATTTCAATGCTTTATTGCTGAAAAAGTTGAATAATGATAAAATACGAAAATAATGACAAACTTTTGATGAATATCGATTAAGAGGGTTTAATACAAGCGAAATAATTAAGGTAGTAGCTTTTTGGTCCGAAAATAATGATTGATTGGTAAAATATTGTGTGAATTAGTTCATTCCTCTTGATTACGAGTTCACATTCTTTGTTGGATAAAACGAAATTGAGGGAAACTCATATTCCGTAAAAGTAAAAAATCAATCTAGGAGAAATCCGTCATAATCCCGTGACAGGTTCCTCAGATCGAGCATACTTGACAATAGAAATAGTATTTTTTATTCGTAATACCAAAATTATATAACGAATCTGTTTCATTGAGAACTCCGAATATTATGTAAGGATACTTGAAGGTATTTTCACTAAGGTACTGTGAATATATACAAGAACTACATAACTTAGCCCATCGAAAGTGAATAGATGTTATTAAATTACGTAAGGTAAGTTTGGATAGAGAAGAATATAAAGTGGGTAACGAAAAGGGCCTATTCGAGGGATTACTACTGCTATAAGGGTTTGATGAAAGAAAAGAAGCATAAAAATTGAAGGATGGGACGGAGCGTATCAAAACGAGAAGTGCACATAGCCCATAGGCCAGAAGAGAGGCTGGCGAGGGTCTCTTGGTTTTGTTTGGCCTACAAGGGCCTCCTCTCATGCCCTTTGTACGTAAATAGTAGCCGAGTGAGTTTCTCTCGTGTAAAAGTTAAGGGCACTTGAGTAGGGTCACCTCGGTAGGTATATTACTCTGGCCACAAGTCAAAAGTACTTGAACAACCAACTTTGACTCTAGTTCAAACCCTGCCGAGCTAACAAGCACAATTCTCTAATCCTCTTATCGGATTACATCCACTTCACTCCTAAATCCTACTATGTAATTCAATTTTCACTAAGTGCCTCTTCCTTTCCGTTCACTAATAACCCACAGCACACAAAAATGCTATTTGTACTTCCCGGATTAAGTTACTGCTAACTAGAAGACTAATACTCGAGTGAAAAGTTGTAATACACTAGATTATCACAAGTGTCAACAGAAATTAAGATTAGAAAACACACAAGTTGTTTTTTGTTCCATTTTTACATTATATACCTGTACCTCATCAAATTTCCATGATGACACTTATGGGAAAACTGTTCCGTCCTTGGGACATGACTTCTGAAGAATTTGGTGACGAACCGAAAAGTCCTCCAGCAGAAGAAACGAAAAGTGAAAATCATAGTTCCATCGTGAAAATCAACAAAAGGAAAAGCGATTCGGAAGAAAATTCACCCAGGAGCGAAAAGCAGTTTCGCCAAACGCCGTCCCCTGCAGTAAAACCTGTTGTGCCAAGAAAAATGGAAGATTCACCAAAATCGGGTGTGAAAAAACGGACCCTGCCTCCACCATCCCTCAAGACAAATAATGCTAACGATAACGTTTCTTGTTGTGACAGTTCCTCATATCTTAACTCGCCCTCGATTTTGCACGGAGGAGGAGAACATAGAAAATTCTGCGGAGAACCTTTACCTCTCAGTCCGGCTGACTTCGATTACCATTTAGCCATGAGTATGAATATCAACTCTTGCTCCAGTAGTGCAAATAATCCATCCATGTTTCTCTATCCCAACACTATCAATGAACTTGCCAGTTTATCCAGAGAAGAACTTACTGCAATGGGACTCTTGCCACCCGATCCTCATGCAGCTTTAAATAAAGTCAAAAGACAAAGACCGAAACGATTTCATTGTCCTCACTGCCAAGTTGCATTTTCAAATAATGGACAACTCCGCGGACATGTTAGAATTCATACAGGTAAATTATTAAATGATTTATTGTAGTATTATTAGATAAAGCTCTCTGAATTACGGTGGCCATGATAATTATTTCTCTAAAAATTGATTTTTTTGTCATTTATTAGGTGAACGACCGTACAAATGTGAAGAAGAAGGTTGTGGCAAAAGTTTTACAAGAAATGAAGAGTTGACACGTCATCGCAGAATTCACTCAGGTAAAAATCCTCTTACGAAACAGAAAATTTAAATCTTACTAATTTAATATCTGTAAACTTCCTTAAAAAGACCGTAAACTTTCTTTTGTTAAAAACGTCTTTAAAAAATAAGGATGATTCTTGAAAAGATGAAATAACTAATAAAATGTCTTCTATTTAGGTTTGCGTCCCTTCCCTTGTATGTATTGCGGTAAAAAGTTCGGACGTAAAGATCACCTGAAGAAACATACGCGGACACACCAAAGAGCAATGTACAGTGTGAACAGTTCATCATTATCTTTGTCTCCATTGCCCATTGGAGTGGGAGGGATGATTGGCTACGGCAGCAACCCTTTTCCAGGATTTCATCCGCCTCTTTTATCATCTGTGAATTCTGGAGGGTCGAACGAAATGAATCTGGCTCACTCTCCCTACGGACTGCCTTTCATCCCTTCAGTCCCTCCTTCCGCATCACATTTCCCATTGTTCTCTTGATTTTCATCCGATCCTCATCTATATTTCCCAACGCAATGAATTTCATCAGCCATTACGCACCTTCAAATCCTATATACCCACAAAGTTGTTCACTATCGTATGTACAGTACTATATTTCATACTATTTATTTTTCTACCCACGGTTTGTTATGTTACTTTTAAAACGAGATTTAGATTATATATAGGTAAATGTGTCTTGAAATTCTTGAAGTGTTTAACATTTAATTCTCAGAAATGTCGTTAAATGATGTATCATGTTGTGTATATTTTGAACAAAAGAGAATATTTAGTATTTATTATTATTCTATGCATAATAAGCGCTTAAAATGAACTGACTAATTCTGAATTGTACTATTATGTTAGTTACTGACGAAGAGTTAAATAAAATTCGCTATGGACAATTGAAACTATTGTGTTTTTGTCATATCGTTTTAATTTCATTTGTTCTGCCCTATTTTTCGACTAGGAAAATAATAAATTAAAAGTTTAGTTAAGCAAGCAAATAGTTCGAAGCGCAAATAAGTTTCACATAGAGAAACGGTGCTTTTAAATTGGTTATAGCAAAAGTAACTTCCTTAAGGTTCACTTTAAAGTTTAGTATACGGCTTATTAGAATATTGTGGGGACTTTTCTCTGCTTTGTAGATAGTAACAGTAAGGTAAGAATTTCTTTCATTCATTTCTTTGTTAACTTGGATTGACTGTTGTAGTGTAGTCATTGTATGAGCGGTCAAGAGGCTTTTCATTCACGGAGGCTCAAGTTCTATTGTCCACAAGACAATCTTCCTCAGGGGGCCGTCGGTAGCTCACACTAATGATAAATTGACTTTTTTCCACTACCTATTGTACATTTCCCATTTAGCGTACAGCACAATTTACTGAATTACACTCAAGTGTGTTGAAAAATTCTATTTACATTGTTCAACCCATCTGTATAAGTATCCTAGCATAAAACTCGGATTCTCCATACCAAGAATGGAAAATTGTAGAATTATTCACATTTAAATTACGGAATACTCAAGAAGATTCTCATAATAAACTGAATTTGTCCACACCCAAACTCTTCTCAGCTAAAAATATATTCTTAAAGACTTATAATTAATCGTTCGTCTTAACATTTGACATTTTCGTCTTTTTCCGTTGAATATTTCGTCATTTGAATTTTTCGACAGACCATTTAACGGGTCTTCTTACCATTTAATGTGTCGTCATGCATTTACATGGTATTTACATTTATATACATTATTTTTAGTGTTTTAGTTGGCATAGATGTTCAGTAAAGTAAACCTTTTGTGGCCAGCTTAGATCTCCCCCGTTTCCGCTTCTCGCCAATTGGAATCTTCCTCACTGACTGAGTGAAATATGTAAGTTTCTTCATCGACGCAATTCCAATTATATGTTTGCATATTGAATTCTTTTGGTAAGTTGGACAAGAGCAAACGGTAATGCATATGCATAATGGAAATTGGTAAATGTAAATAGAATACCTAACGGTAGTCGACTGCGTAACGTGAATTCATCCTTCATGATCCTATTAATGGATTCCAGTCCGTTGTTCGTTGACGGGTGTCCTCATATAATAGAGATGGAGCCACACTCTGTTGTATATATATAACTCGCAAGGTGCATCTTCCAACGTGAAGATTTTTAAGCCAATCGTATGGTACCAGGGTGACCACTGAGCTTTTGACGTAGTCTCCAATGATGGAAGAGCGCGCGACTTACATACATCAATGTAGTAAACATGATGCATTGAGAGTCACTACTCTATGCTTGTCTCAAGCTCATGCAGCATTGTCCCTTGTCTCACGACACAGAGTGACATATATATCCTTTGTATATAGATAGTATATAGATATCCTTTGTAGCTCATTCTCGCTATCCTCCCCACTCGCAGTTCCACCTCCAAGAATATGCAAGACCTTATGCCCTTAATAGTTCTATATAGCGAAGCGAGTCACGTAGCATGTACACGTACCGTGTACATGCACACGGAGCTACAATACACCCTACAATGTTGAGTTGTAATAAACTTCATAAATTACGTGGAAGACGACACATTAAATGGTAAGAAGACCCGTTAAATGGTCTGTCGAAAAATTCAAATGACGAAATATTCAACGGAAAAAGACGAAAATGTCAAATGTTAAGACGAACGATTAAATACCACCCATTCTTAAATAGACGTGTTTCGTATTTTATCTTCTGGATACTCCCATGAAAATACTTTACAATTTTAGGGTTGGTATCTAACAGATAATCATAGAATAGAAGATTGTAGGATTACAAAGCAAAGAATTCGCTAGCCAACAAACAGAAATCAATTTAATGTTTAGTAGGCTGTAACAAGAAGAGTGTGCTTATTATTCTCATTCTGAAAAAGTGTCCAAGGGTGTGACTAACCTAAGTCAGTAATGGAATTCTTGTATTCGCAGATAAAAGATGCACTCTATTAGTCAATCGTTTCGGAGATTTAAATAGCATCTTGATGGGTACTTCAAAATTTTCACTGCATTGATTTTCAATGATATCTAATATGTGGGAATGGCGATATTGTAATTTTCCGTTAGATTACGGGGATAAACTCGGAAAGTTGGAGAAGTGAAATGGAATTTCATTTGTTATCTGCTGAGTTTTGTAGCACCGTAGCTAAGCTGTATCCTATTTAATATTGAGTGTTTTCTGTAGCTTTCAACAGAAAATTGTTTTATATATTTTTAATTAGATATATAATATTATTAGATGATTGAAACGCTATATTGTTTTCACATCAATCACAACAACTATAATTTTTTACGGATGTTCACTTCAGTTTTTTCTCCGCCATGCAACATCTTGTCTAAATTCTAAGGGTCATAATTTCTAATGAATAATGAAGGAAAAGTGTAAATAACACTTTTAATAAGACAGCTTTGTTTCGATTTTCAGACTGACACTAAAGAGAATCTTGTATTTGAATTGTAATCTAAGAAAAGTCATTTTTAGCCTACTTTAATTCTTAATGCCGAAAATGAAATGGTTGATCTACGCTCTTCTGCTTTAAAACACGAGTTTTAGATTATTATCTATTGGATTAATACACTTTTAAAACATTTGGATTTTGGATAGCAATGCCTTTTTCCATTAGCCCGAAAGCCATACGACGGAAAATACATTTTCATTTTTCATCCCTGTTGCTCTGCACTCTTTTACAGTTCTTAATATCGTTAGTATTTAAGTTAAGAAGAAATACGTAAAAACGAGTATAATATGTCATTTCATTCATAAAAAGCTCTTCTAACTATTCTGTTCTTCAAACCACACAACTATATAGCAAACACTATTACATAGTCCGAAAGTAAGGTATACTAGATTGTCCTATTAAGATTTCTGTGCACCACGTACCTTGCGTTACAAGAAAAGTGGTTTTTGAAAGATTTCTTTAGAAAATGACTAGTTTCTAACTACTCTTACTAATTTGGTGGGGAAAACGTGTATCGGAGTTGACACATTGGAATAAAAGTGTAGTAGAGTGACTGGGACATTTGAGGAGAGTGGATCCTCCCACTCGGCATGATTTGAAAAGAGCCGAAAGCCCTGGAGAATAATGTCGCTCTCCTTTGGCACTTTTTGGAGCACCCAAACCTCTGTTCATAACACCTTAGTGAACTAAACGACTCAAACTTAATAATGCACTCTTTATTATTCACTACTAGTCGAGTCCAGTCGAATTTCCATTCAAAGCTTTTGTCACCTCCACTTCTACACCAGTCCAGTTGCATTTCAGTTCCGAAAGTCCAGTAAATTCAGTGGAGCACTAAGCGCTACCCATTGTTCCTCTTTTCTCTCCTATTCAGTCCATCTTGTATTTCATTCTACTCGGACAATGCCAAAGCAAGGATTCCGCATGTACAAATACACTTCACACTCCATACAAAATAATAAAATCCAATCCAAATCGTAACTTTGAAGTTGCCTTATGCCTTTGACTCTGCCTTAGTCTAGTACAATAGACCAAGTCAACACAAAAAGAAATCTTAACCATATAAGAGTCTTATTGGAAAGTGTAATTCTTCACTAAACTATCATCTCTCCTTATTACACCGCAGATGCGTATTCCCAATTGATCTATTCTCATTTGTCACTATTTCTCAATGCAATTATTTCTGGTTGCGGTATACAGTAACTAATAATAATAATATTGGTTTCAGGTTCCATATTTCAGAATCTGAAGTCCTATGGAGTATATACGTCATTTTTATATTAGCAATTCTGTCCATCTCGTTTATTACTTTAATATTTGTCCAGTAGCCCAGCTTTGCTTCCCATTCACTTCAATTTACTAAAGAGCATGGATAATTTAATTAGCTACGTAGGTGTGACTACAAAACATTGCATAGTTGTATAAAAGTCAGAAGAACAATATTTTTGTACCGATTTTCGATTTTTCTACTCTGCACAACATTCATACGAAACTCGTACATGTAATTCTAAATGGAATATGAAATCTTCCTGGTAGGTCGCAATTTCCATTGAGAAATAATGTTTTAGTGCATATCCAAAGGTGGGAATGAACAATTCCTCCTCACTCACTATTCATTACAGATCAATATTGAGATCCGTGTAATTTCAGTATTTAGCGAATACCCAGTGACTTTGGTGGTCTATATCTGCTACAATAGGATTTTAAATTCTATTGTTGGATTTCTATTTAGAACTAGTACATATTTTCAAGTACTGTGAGTAAAAATGATAGAAATGTGTTTCTGAGCACAATTACACAAAAGATTCACATATCATATTACATTCGCATTCTGAAAAGGTGTAGTATTATTTCAGTGTAGCAATTGCAACCTCTAAGGATTTTCGTGTTGGGTTATGTTAAAGGTTAGGGTTGACCTGACCTCCGTGTAAAATGTAAAACATACTAACCTACTCAAGAAGGAGATGTGAAAGGCTGCAACACAACCCTATCTAAATATCATATCTTTTCGTGTATTGTCCAAGATCAATAGCCTTTTGGACTAAAACATGAGTTGCCGAAGAAAAACATGAATGAATTCAGAAATTGAATCGACTCCAAGTTTTCCTGATGCTCACATGGATGGAATTCATGAATGAATGAGATTTCTTTCACACACGTTCAGATTTATGGTCAGTACAATGGATAAATGGGTAGACACACAGACAGACAATCCCAATTTCATCCACGTCGGTGAGGTCCTTCTCTTTCTACAATACCACAGTCGTGTAAATGGATAACTACATAAAGTGTCCTCTCTCAACTCATGTCTGATTGTGCAGGGACTCTAGTATTATGTTTAGGATCATCTTCTCGTAGAAAAAATAGATATAGAAATTTGCTAATGTCCTTTTATAAGGATACTTGAGTATTAAATTGAAGTATATGATTTTCTATGATCTCTGTGAGGGCTGAGCATGGTATGTTTCATCTTATTATATTGCTACCTATTTAGTGTATTTTCAAACAATCTTCCATTGTGGTAAATATTGCTTTTCCTTATTCAGAACTGATACTGAATTGCCACTGTTGGGTTTTTCGTTGAGTTGACTCCACTTGGGATGACAGTGTGGTGTGTATGTGTGGACATATTAGAGAGGGATCTCTTCCATTCAAACCACAAGTTTTCGTTCGGTTTGATATATTTAGAGAAACGACAGGGGGTCCGTGACTTCTTCCTATTGTTGTTAGCACATAAGTTACAAGGGTCGATCATTGCAGTCTATTGGGTGGTCTCTTTCAATCCTCTTCTCCACATTTACATACGCATACTGCTTCCATTCAATTTACTTTACTCACATTAGTAAACTGCTCTCCTCTCCTACCAAATTAAATAGGGGAAAATTTTAATCCACCTCAAAAATTGTCGGTTTACCTCATGAGAAATAATCGCTTTACCTCATACAATACATTTAATTAATACATATTTACCCAGTCTCGAGTTTCATTACTCTGAACTGATAATAAGTTTTAATGCAATTCAGTACATTCAATACATTTACTTCAAGTATAAAGAAGATTTTGTACTCTATTTGATGTAAATGTAAATGTACTAAACCATTAGTATATTTCATTAAAAATTGAGACAAACGTGTACTATTAGTTTGGAGTAATGATACTTGAGATTGGATAAAAATTAATTATCTAAATGTATTGATATGAGGTAAAGCGATTGTTTTCTTGAGGTAAACCTATTATTATTAAAGTACTCTTAAATACAAGCTAATTAAATCAATCCAGAAGTGCTTTTCGCTTTTCTCATCAAAATATTTATTTCATTAACTTTATTTTCATAAAATAAGAACATACCCAGTCAACATCTACAGAATAAATACTATTATAATATAAATGAAAACCAAAGCAAATCACATTTCGTCTTATTAACCATGCATTTCCCTTAAAATTTAAATTAATACTTTGAGTAAATTGTGATTACCATTTCCATAATGAATTCAACTACTACTGTTAAAACACGGTTTGCAATTTGTCTGTGAATTTCTAATGATAAATGACCAAATGACAGCATATTTGTAGGTCTTAATGGTACGCTTTGAATAACTAACCAAATAAAAAGGGTTCAAGTATCAAATCATGAGGTTGCAAATAAGTACTCTGATTTTGGGAAAAGGCATTAATGTAAAGAGAGACAGACTAATAATCAATTGCTAATACTTGCACTACAGTTTAAGTATACTTACCTTTAATATTACTGTGAATAGAAACATTTAGAGCGATTATGGTTTTTATTGTGATGTATATTTACTTAACAAAGGTCCGAATATGAGTTACCCTTTTTGTTAATATTAGTTTATGTGTGTGCGCAGATGTCACTATAATGTTATATGCTGCAGGTTTAATTGTCATTTTGGCTAAACAAAACGAATCCTTGCTACATATTCATATATTAATGCATACAAGACACATAAATAGGTAAATGTTTGAAATGAATCCTGCGGACAAAAGGGAAAGAGACAAGAATAGAGGATGACACTACGGAACGAACCCTTCACAAAGATAATTTATTTGCTGCTGACAAATCACAAGTAATTGCTGTTCCTCTTCCATCAGTTTACCTAAATCGAAAGCATTTCATTTCCTACAGCACCAAATCGATGGGACAACAGAATCATGAATGAATTGTATTGAATAGTGTATATTTTCATTTGTTACTGTACAGGGTGTAACACAAAGATGTACCTACTTTTAATTAATGTACTCTGTAACAGTGAACATGAATACAGATTAATTTTTAGTTCATATTTTGCATAGAGAATATTTTGAAATAAATTGAAAACATAAAGGAATGGATTGACCTATTTATTAAATATTTAAAAAATTGAGGTATAATAAAATAAAAATAGAATGGTATTCCTATATGGTAGTTGCTAATTGACCTTGACCGTGACATTTGGAGAGGATGAATGTAATTTTAAATGAGTTGCAACAATAGGTTTAATATTTTTCAACATGACATGACACACGGACCATGGACAACTTTATTATGAAGAAATGCAGGTACTACAACAGAAACAAGCAAACAATAATGAACTAATAATGCACACATTTTATAGCAATTGCTGTATAAGCATACATAAATACATTGTCACACAATTATCTCTAAAACCTAGGCACACGCTTACATTTAGATATTACATGAACGAGGTACAATACAACACGATACTCTTTCTTTTACAACAACGTTAGTAGTTACTTTTATATTATAGATCTACACAATGCGTATGTAAATTATGACAATAAGTAATTCTTTATATTTCTCTACTATAAACGGTTCGAATCGTCTAATGTTCAAGTTTTAGTAGTAGTTACAGATATTCTGTTTAATATGCAAAATGGGAACCTAATAAAGTAAACAGTTGCTAATTAGTAGAACGTGTAATTATTACGTTTATAGCTGTACATATAGAATTAAATTCAGTTGGAATGCATCAAATATGTCATTGTTGTACAACTGTATTGTATAATCGATTTAGTTCCTATAGTTTAAGTACGGCTGCACTACTTACCATTATTACACAGTTAATAGTACAATAGAGCTACCTGCAACATTAATTTCACATTGATTAATTACATTACGATTAAACGAACGCATTCAGTCATCGGGAGAAGGTACATTATTAGCTTTACCGAGCAGAGCACATTATTATATCAGACTTACAAGAAGTTCGCTGCAGTGGCTTTACCTCTTCCAGGTATTTTTACTGCTATCGACTGGTTTTTAATCTGCTAGTACTAATTTTTATTCGCTTAATATTAATGTGGTCTCGAAAAAACTTATTTACCTCAAATGGAAAACTATATTTACCTCTAACTATAAGTTTTACCTACAATACACTAAGTTGACCTACAATTTAAAAAAGACCTATACAATAGAACTGTTTGTCTCGAATAATATTTCATTTGCCTCTTTTTAATTGCAGTTTACCTTCAATTAATTGCATTTACTTCTTGTAAAAAGCAGACTCTACTTTTAAACAAAATCCCATTAAAAATACTGAAATTATTATACAATGCAACGCGGACTCAGTTTGTTTTGACATCTATGCTGAATTAATAAAGGCATTTTTAGTATTTTTAATGGGATTTTGGGTAAAAGTAAAGACTGATTTTTATGAGGGGTAATTGCAATTACTTGAAGGTAAAGTACATTTAAAAAGAGGCAAATGACATTATTCGAGACAAATGGTTCTATTTTATAGGTATTTTTTTAAATTGTTGGCGAATTTAATGTATTGTAGGTAAAACCAATTAGTTAGAGGTAAACTTAGTTTTTCCATTCGAAGTAAAGTGATTCCTTAGAGGCCAATTAAATACAAGCCCTTTTAATTATCTATTGTGTAACGCGTTAATTAGTAATTACCTGTAACGTTTGTAAGTACAAGTTTGCACCATACCACCAGTAAATAACATTTTACTAAGTTTGACAAGTTTCTTTACTTATATTACACACTATTAGTATAATACAGACTAATATTTAGTATTTAGGTGTACTAAGCGAATTCACCAATGTCAATTTACTTTAATTACATTACAATAGTACACATTTCTAAATTGCTAATTGGTTATTTTACGATTTACGGTTTTCATTTTGTTTGTAATTGTTGTAGTCTAAAGTGCATGTAAATATGTATTAATTTAATATTGTTTTCCAAACAATAAAATTGTACTTTTAACACTGAGATATTCACAGTTGTGTGGTTTAAACTGTAAGCTTGCTGTTGTACTTCTAAGTTAGTTTGCAGTGTGCAGTCCGGTTTCATACGTTTAGTCAGTACAATATTTATCATTAGAGTTACAATCAAAGTCCTAATTTTCAGAGAATCGTTTAAAATTACATTTTAAATTTAAAGCATTTTTAAAAAATTACCTTTTTAAAGCAATATTCGTTTTAAAGAACTATTAGCAGTAAAATAGAATCCCTGTCTGTGCGTACACTAATACTAGTAAAATGCCTGCAATCTAAATTGCAATTATTATCATATAATATTTCTATACAGATACAACAGGTAACGACGATGGTACGGTACGTTAATATTTTAAGCACATTTTTTCTTTAAAATTTGTTTTTCCTAATACATTCAGTATTTATATTTAATTGGTAGTTATTTCGAGGAAGAATCAGTAATGTTATAATGCAGATTAACAGAAAACAAACTTGCATTGCTCGAGATTGGGAATCGTTAACAAAAAATTAGTAATTTCTAGTCTTGAACAAGAAAACATTACATAACTTCCACAGACAATTTTAACGCTCTTTTCCTCTCATTATTCACTAAAAACAAACCACAAGGAATGTAAAAAAAGTATAAACTAAACTGCAAGTCTCATAACGGAAACGTAAAAACATTAGTAGAAAAATTCGCTTTTTACTGAACTAACATACAAAGCTTGGTCACGACTCGTTGCAAAATTTCTAAAACACCAATCCTTCAAATTAGGTAACTTCCTGATAATTTCTTCAGCGCACAGCCGAGTAATCTGAAATATCAAAAAATAATAAATCATTTTAAATACACAAATATAGGTGAAAATTCCACTTCTTTATTCTATTGTACAATATCCTCTAATAGTTCAGAATCTTCAGAATACTAAATGTTAACACATTTAAGGCTACTATTACAAATAACCCAGTTCAATTAATATTGAACGGTAAATCTGTATTAACAAGTTAAAATTTTGTTTCATAATTATTTTGCGAAATATTAAGAATGGGAAATCTACAAATTATCTGAATGAATATACTAAATAAAAATGCTACACATCTCAAGTTGTATGAAGGGCATTTAAGACTGTTGTAATTATTGTAGTCCCCATTTTATTCATTGCATAATTGATGTATGGTGAAATAGGAGTTAAATGTAGGTTGACTTACATGAGATTCATAGATTCTAAGAGATCGCAACTTTTTCAGTTTTAAAATGGACGCTTTAGCATCTCTGTCAAACAATGGTCCTTCAATTTGAAGGGACTCCAGTTCTGAAAAGAAGTATTTAAGAAATTACAATATAGATTAGAATTCCGTAGGAATAAAGGAGCCATGTTAAAAAATGTGTAATTAAAATGAACTTTTTACCTGTGAGGTTTGTAATACAGGGTTGCCCCATATGTGGTTGCAAATCTGTGATTTCTAGATTTTCCATATTCTCCGAGACATACTTCAAATAATCAATGCCAAGTAAGAGAGCACTTAAATGATCTGCAGGATTGGCGCCGAGAAAGCCATCGGACAGAACGGTCATATTGAGTGCCTTGAGGTGTGGCCACATCGTCCATAGAGGTACAATAATAGTGATTGGAATAGGTTTGATAATAGTAAAATCGTTGATACTGGGGAAAGCCTTTGAAAGTCGAATAAGAAAAGCCATGCTGGTACAGCAGTAGGGGATTGTCAACTTTTGCATATTTTTGTGAGGTAAATTATCGTCTGTGGTGGGGAAAATATTTTCTACGGCAGTGGTATCGAAGACGATTTTCTCCGTTTCGAGTGTTATTAGTTGTGGGCAAATCTGAGTCCAAGAAGAAATATGAAATACTTTATCCCATTTGACATTGAGTCTTAGCCTTTGCAATTTGTTCATTTTTGGCATGTTAAAAGGAATGGAGACGTTCCCATTGACGTTGCTGTTGTTGTTAATCCTCTCTTTCAATTTTGGCATGATCAAAACTTTTAGCGATTCTGACTGACTGGCGACGAATTGCAATAAGGGTCCTACTGCCAATTCATTCGAGAAAGTACACTCTTCTAAATTCAAATGCGTCAATTTAAATCCGGCTTCCATGATTTTCGAAAACTTGGCCGGCTTCACGAATACATCGCTGTTCATTAATACTACTTTTTTCAATTTTGACTGGAAATTCTCCTCCTGCTTTGCAAGCGCTAGAAAATTTTTACTGCTCTTCAGAGTCACCGACTGCAATTTTGGGGCCGCCTTCAGTAAATCCATCAGCATGATAGAATCCTCGCAATCAAATACCAATTTCTCCAGTTTAGGTAAACAGTAGTTCAGAACGTCTGGAGGAGAAAAGTACGATACCCGCTCCGTTTCTTCAGTTTCTATTTTCAACTTTAGTTTCTCTAAATTTGGCATCTTCAGTAAAAAAGAATCCCATAAAAGATCTGCTCTACTATTTTGATCCCTGCATTTTGTATCCATCCTCAATATTGATCCTCCACAAATTTTTAAAAATTTCTTAATAATTGGCTCTTGGTAGGTCACGTGTGATATCATTAGCACGAATTCTGTCACAGGTATCTTTGAAGCGTCAATCATTGTCGAAAGAAATCCATGAAGTTTTATAAAATTATGCTCAAATATTACAATATCCGAAAATCTCACGGATTTCTTACGCGTTCGGGCTACAAATGGAGTTGATACTTTTTTCCATTGACGATTTACGTAACGACAAGTTAAGAGATCCGAAAGATGAAGAAACTTAAACACATTTTCCAGTATCTGAAAATATCACAGCACAATATAATCTACACCAATATTCATTAAAATTAAAACTACAAATTAAATAATTTAATTAAACAGACGACAGAATCTAAAGAATTATTTTTATTATTATTTATTATTTTACCTCTGGTAAAAGTAATAAATTGTCCACAGATACACTCGGAGATCTTTTCGAACATAAAGCAGCTTCTGCGGCTGCCATTCCTGGTAGACTAGAGAGTGAAACTGATTTACACAGGTTTAAAAATTTTGTGAGTGACAAAGGTTAAGATTTCTGATTCGTCGGTGATAGACTAATGTGGAAACGGAGGAGAGAAGAATAAAAGTAGTTGTACTTTGTACTGATGTCTTTAATATTTACATTATTCAAGCTCCATTCTTATCCATGAGAGTAATCACTCCTGAAAATTCAAAAAGTATTTAAAATTATGTGCAAAATTCAAAATAATTCCATAATTCTTAAAGAAATGTCACTTTTAAGCATTACCTATATTCTCAATGTATACTCTCGAAAAACTCGTGTACTACACATTTAGAATCTGCTTAATTGTGAACTTAATTTCATTTTGGTGCAATTATAAAGTAAAACTTGTAAATTGAAACCACCCAAAGAGTTTAAGTACCTACTGGAACGTATAGGAACAAAAATGGAGCCTTGGTAAGATTTGCTTAAAAATATTACAGAGTTACTAAATGAAAAATATGTTTGTGTTTTATTGTATTTAATCTCAGAAATGAATTAGGAACTGAATAGTTATTAATTTCAAGTTACATAATGACAATGAGTACTGAAGGTATTTTAAAATGGAAACTGTAGATTAAAGGTAACTGATTGTGAGGGAAGTGTAAGGTAGAGGGAAAAATCCGAAAAAGCCAGGGTTGTCTAGTGTGATTTGGTTCTAGTGTAGAGACTGTCTGGTATTGTAAGCAATGAAGTGTGCTATGTAGATAGATATATAAAAATGTAATGTTATTTGATGTGCATATTTCATACTTGTCGTGTTTGATGGCTGGAACTGATAGCTGATTAACAAAGTGACATGACAAAACTTCGGCAACGTGACGTTCTTCCTCCTTACGCAATTCCGAATCCTGTCGATCCGATTTTGGTCGAACCAGGTGGAAGATGAACTTTATGGTTGGATATTCTGGATTTTATTCCCGTTGGCGAGAAGACAACTTTTGTACATTTTCACATACAGGTCAGCGCAAAAGAAAGATGAAATAGTATGAATCCCTGTCCGTGCGTAGAAAACTTGGATTTAGTTTGTGGCTAAACTATTTTAGATTATCAGGTGATTCTCCAAACTCCATTCTCCTACACTACACTATAGGCATACTAAAGTCTCCTGTAAACCAAAACTCACAACTTAGCCAGGCACGTACACCAACTACTAGGTTTCTGTGCTTGTGCTACAAATGTTCACATAAATAAATATTACAAACGCATAAACTATACCGAGTATACTCAGCTATAACAAAATACGATACTAAACTTCTACAGATCCAAACAAGTACGTAGTACAGCGTATAAGATACATTTTATATACATCTATGTCATTCTATAGAGTAACCATGCTCTACTCTGTACATCAGCACTGCAGTAACTCTGTACATTTATCCTATTTAAATACCTTTGCTTATTATCTACTTAAAAATTCCCTTAATGTTCTATTAGCTCGATACGTACACTTAACTACCAATTTAAATAAACACTTTTCCACATGCTTTACATTATAGCTCGTTTTATTGTGATTGTGCCTATGTATTTAATATTTACACATATAATTGCTACATACGTAGATGTAGTTTCATTCAAATAATATATTGTTAATGATCTTATGTAATATTTACATTTACCTTATTAACCGTTTCATGTGTGATTCTCGCTTTGCTATTCCACAATATTCATTTTTTCAAACAAGTAAACAAATTAAAACAAAGACACGTCAAAATACCTTGATCCACTGATAATCTATCATTTTTTAGGTATACTTGGGTTTTTATAACGCATTGCAGCACATTGAAATAAAGATTTGACAATCTTATGGTTAATTAATTACGAATTCTTCAAAATTCACTATATAATTAATGTTTTCAGGTTTAAAAGTAATAAATCTGATATTTTGGTGTTTTTTGTACGTAAATCATGTGTTATTTTTGCTAATTATAACAAATTGTCGATTTTGTGGACTTTGTTGCAACTTTGTACTAAATAATTGCCACAAATAATAAGTAAATAGTGATTATCACAAGAAAGAGTAATGCAATATGTTTCGAGCAAAGAAGATCTGATGAAACTATCTCTTCCTGCACTATTAAAAGCCAATAAATGAATAACTATAATTGCGTAGATGATGACGATTCATTGCTTGCTTAACAATCATTTAATTTATTTGAACAGATATGCGATTTGCTATTGGGTCTTATTTAGATAACATAACAATAATAAAATAGCTTAATGTGTTGTTTACTGTAAAAGAGTTTTCATAAACAATTGCAGAAAATACAAACCAATTAATAGTAACGTTTTACTAGTGTTCATTGTTTACACTTAGAATGTTTTTTACTATTTTTACGTACCTAAATGTTTATTTTTGTATCAGATTTTTTTAAATGAAGATAAAAACTGAGTTTAATGGTGCATTATACCATAAAATGTGTATTTAGAGGTTACTCTTACTTGCAAATAGTATTTTGTTAACATTTTTTACCATTTACTTGGGAGAAAAACATTTTGTTTAGAAAATCTCATTTAGAAGTGATATTACGTTGAGATTTTGAGACTTGAGATTTAGCTTTGCATAAAAATGACTTATGTGACGAGTTATGTGAAAAGTTATGTGAGATACAGAGAGAGCCTAAAGTACGCGTCGGTTCCAGAATTTACGAATTCTTTTGGCTCGTTCCTTATTTCATCAGCAACCAAATTCGCTGATCTTCCCCTCGTGCTTTTGTAGACGAAGGCTGCGCCGCCACCTTTTCGTGCTTCATCTTATGTAATTCTGCCCGAGTATTAAATTTTCTGTGTAGAGAACATTGTGGAGTGTGTGTCCCTGAAAAGTCTTTCGCTCACGTTCTTCATTCCGGCAGCATCGTTCATTCTTTTCTGCGTTGCTTTGCTCAGTGTGTGAAGGCAATCCAAAATCATCACAAAATTTTAGTCAAAATCACTAAATTTCAAATTCAACTACTGTCAAAATGCGTAAGGGAATCACTGGAGTTTCAAAAGTCCTTCTGGATCATCCTGCACTGACCAAAGGACGAAATGCTCATATGTGGGCAGCCAACAATCAAATTCAGGTAAGAAATTTTACTTTTCTTTCGTCTTTTGTCCAAATTCGAATATTAAACCAATAAACGCATTTTTCAATACGAGATTTTTAGTGACAAATACATTTGTCACATTATTAAGTTGCTGACATAATATTGCATTGTCTTAGTTCAAAGTTTTATTTCCTTGAAGGAACAAAGTTGTCAATATAATAGAAATGTAAAGTATGAAAGACAGAAATGTAATAAAAGCGTTTAAATAGTGTCAACTGACAGAAATTAGTTGATAAGTTAGTTAAAATGTAGGGGAAAGATAAAAAGATGCTTCTAAAAAGTCAAATGTTAGAATGTGCAATGTGGGAAGGTGGGCAATGAAAATAAATACTAATTTATACTGATTTTTGCTTATCCAGACTAGTAGAATTTTAAATAATGGTCTGAAAACGAAACAAGACTTGACGGTGGTGCGCCACAAGTAAGTGAAAATATTTGTATGAAAATCTTAGGTTTAGTGAATGCAAAATACTGAAAATATAATATTTTCCTTTCCCCTATTTTTCACAGGTCAGATCAAGTAAGAGGTGCTGTGATTGGTATCGATTTAGGAACTACTAATTCATGTGTTGCGGTAATGGAAGGAAAGACACCTAAAGTTATTGAAAACGCAGAAGGATCTAGAACTACTCCATCAGTTGTAGCCTTTTCTAAGGGTAAGTCTCGAATAATGACGTAATACAATATACAAAACACTGAACTAGAATTCTCCAGAAATAACATTTGCAATTCTCTTTTGCTTGTAAGTTATATTTTTACCGTTGAAACGAAAAGCTTCCACTGTAAAAGCATCTTTCTAATCTGAAATAACACTGAACGATTAATTTCTAAAAAATAGTAATTTTTTCTTGGTTATAATAGATGGAGAAAGGCTTGTTGGTATGCCTGCGAAACGACAAGCAGTTACGAATGCCGCTAATACTTTTTATGCCACAAAGCGTCTTATTGGAAGGCGATTTGATGATGCGGAAGTAAGAAAGGAAATGTGAGTGGCAGTTTTACTTTTCTTGTATCCTTATAGAATGACCGAATATTTTCAACACATTTGACATTTCTGTGATTGTAATAAATGTTTTACTTTTAGGAAAACTTTATCCTATAAAATTGTCAAAGCATCAAATGGAGATGCATGGGTACAAGCTGCAGACGGTAAATTGTACTCTCCGAGTCAAATCGGAGCTTTCACCTTGGTTAAAATGAAGGAAACTGCGGAAGCGTATTTAGGAACAAGTGCTAAGAATGCTGTCGTAACTGTACCAGCGTATTTCAACGATTCTCAAAGACAGGTAAATATTGTATTGATTATTTTATTGTTTTTCTGACATGTCTTAGTCAATTTTTCTTGCACTGTACTAATATTTAACTTTTTTCCTTAGGCTACCAAAGATGCTGGTCAAATTTCCGGTTTGAACGTATTACGAGTTATTAATGAACCTACAGCAGCAGCATTAGCATACGGAATGGATAAATCTGAAGATAAAGTGTAAGCCAGCCATCCTTAATTTTAATTACTCTGTTATTGGTCAATAGATTCATTGTTTTAATACCCTTTTTTGGAAAACAGAATCGCTGTTTACGATCTTGGTGGAGGTACATTTGATATCTCTATCTTGGAAATCCAGAAAGGCGTTTTCGAAGTGAAGTCTACAAATGGTGATACTTTTCTTGGCGGTGAAGACTTTGACAACCTGTTAGTAAACTTTCTTGCAGATGAATTCAAGCGAGAGGTACATTGAATACTTGATCAATTTTGATTATTGTGCACGCTAACGTTACTTATCGATACTATTTTACGATTTTAGCAAGCCGTTGATATAAGGAAAGACCCTATGGCCATGCAAAGACTAAAAGAAGCAGCCGAAAAGGCTAAGATTGAATTATCTTCCTCTCTTCAAACAGATATTAATTTGCCATACATCACGATGGATGCGTCAGGTCCTAAACATATGAACTTGAAGGTTTGTAAAATTATTTAATGTTGATTGTTATTATGAATATAAATTGTAAATACGGATACATGATCCAATCCAAATTCTAAATTTTACTTGTTTATTGTTGTATAACATATTTTGTTCATAAATTTTTAATTAGCTAACAAGAGCCAAATTAGAGTCTTTGGTTGAAAACTTAATCAAGAGAACAATTGGGCCTTGTCAAAAAGCTCTGCAGGATGCAGAAATCAAAAAGAGTGAAATTGGAGAAGTCATTCTTGTAGGAGGAATGACCAGAATGCCGAAAGTGCAGGCAACAGTACAGGACGTTTTCAGTAAAGCCCCATCCAAAGCTGTAAATCCAGATGAAGCTGTCGCCGTTGGAGCTGCCATTCAAGGAGGTGTTTTAGCTGGAAATGTTACAGATGTCCTACTCTTAGATGTAACCCCACTTTCATTGGGAATTGAAACTTTGGGCGGCGTTTTTACAAAATTGATTGGAAGGAATACTACTATCCCCACTAAGAAAAGTCAGGTTGGTGCAGAAATTAATTTTATAACTCGTAAATCATGATTGGAAATTCCAAATCTCAACATATAAATGCCAATTGACAATCGCAAACAAAATTTTCGAAGATGAATCTTATACATTGTATAATTGCATTACTAAAACTAAAACGGATTAGGTGATAAGATAATTTTATCAAATCTAGTAGATAAAACACTTAACACTTGCTTTATGTTGCAAAAATGCACTTTTATGGTGACTGCTATTATAAAAGTGCATTAACTGCAGAAGTATCCAGTCTATATGTAGGAGATTGTGGAATGGATACAAAGTGTGATTGTTGTTATCATAATGTGGCGCATGCGATTAATACGATACATATTTATTCTAGTTGTTACCCTAATTAAAATAATTAAATATTTTTTAAAGGTCTTCTCTACAGCAGCCGATGGTCAGACACAGGTTGAAATTAAAGTTCATCAGGGAGAGCGAGAAATGGCTGCGGATAATAAAATGTTAGGACAATTTTCTTTAATTGGTATTCCCCCAGCCCCACGCGGAGTTCCACAAGTTGAGGTTACTTTTGACATTGATGCCAACGGTATAGTTCATGTCAGTGCTCGTGATAAGGGAACTGGAAAAGAACAACAAAGTAAGTGAACATTAAACAGGATACATGCTTAATTTAAAATGTACAATTTGTAATGGATTTTAACTTTTTTCTTTACCAGTTGTTATTCAGTCTTCCGGTGGATTGAGCAAGGACGAAATTGAGAACATGGTTAAGAATGCAGAACAATATGCTGCGCAAGACAAAGCTAAAAAGGAATCTGTTGAAGCTTCTAATCAAGCCGAAGGTATTGTTCACGACGTGGAAAGTAAAATTCAAGAATACGAAAATCAGTTGCCCCCAGAGGAAGTTACCAAAATTAAGGATTTGATTGGAAAAACACGAGAGGCCTTGGCCAAGAAGGATGAATTGTCAGCCGAAGACATCCGAAAAGCTACAAATGAATTGCAGCAGGCATCTTTGAAAGTTTTTGAACTCGCATATAAAAAGGTAATTTATTTACTCTTAGTAAAAATATTTTAATTAGGCATTCTGTAATTAATATACGCAATATTTAATATAATTGTGATGCCCTATTGAAACAGATGGCTTCTGAGCGTGAAGGAGGAGGATCAGGAGGAACTGGAGGTGACTCTGGATCCAGCGATTCAACATCTTCGTCATCATCATCAAGTTCTAGTGAAGAGCCAGAAAAGGAAAAGAAAGAAACTAAGAGTGGTTAAACAGTTAGGTATTGTAAATAATGAAATTTTATGTTATATGTAATATTCTTACGTGCTATTGACAGCAACAGCAACCTATAATTTTTCCATCGAAGCGTATTATGTGTAATCAGATGAAACTAGTGAATACGCTAAAAACACTGTTAGACAGACAGATAATTTTAGTCAATTAATTATAACAACAGTAGCAAAAGTTAATTCGAGCAGAGCCTCTCTGCAAGTTTGTAATATGCATAGATAGATTGTTTAAATATTTTTGTTCATTTCTTATTGTTCTGATACATATTGGAGTTGAATTTTCAGAAAATAAATAAAAAAGAAAAATATTTCAAAATCAATCTTAATTGTAACTAAAAATAGTCAACTTAACCTTTTGTTCCTATTTCTTTCATTGATTACCTTTATTACTATATTGTGATGTGATATTAACATTTCTACTCTTTTCTCTAAAAAAATTACTTTTATTGAATATATCATTTGTTTTTGCGCTTTCATACTTAAAAAACCGGAACGTAAATACTTGTCTTACATTTACATTTGGATACATATTTCAGTAGGTTGTTGATTTCTGAATCAATGAGCAGAATTGTTCGCAACTTTTTAAGTTCCGAAAATCCGTGTAATTATTCTGTTTGAAAAGCGACTGCACGTCCCATTAAAGAAGATTAATTATGCCACCGCACCTGTATTTCATATTCATGAATAACACTAAAGACTATTGTCGTCAAGTAGTCAGTAGGCACTGAAGCGTTTACTTTTGTAAATACATTAAATATAAAATTTGCTGCTTGAGTTAATGACTACGGGGTCACAGCATAATATTGGGTAGTCGTGATGAAAAGACTAATCGTAACGTGCATGATTATCATAATAGATTAGTAAAGCATTTTATAAAAATAAATTAATTTCCTGCATGTATTTAGTTATAGATTGTAGATGTGATTTATGTGATCCTTTACATTCTAAACTTTTACTTACTGTATTATGAGAAGGCGCATAGTGAGTGGAACCTTAGAATAATAGTTATACCAGTGTGAACCAGCTAGTATCATTATCTATGTATAGATTACAGATACAGTTAGGTGACAAACATTTCTCATTAAACGTTAATTCCGTATTCTTAGCGTGGACCCATTGTCTAGTCGACTCCTTGGATTATTCTACCGTTTATCGTTCTCCGATGAATTCTATTTTAGCTGTTCGTCCAAAGTCTCTTACTCAGTTGTGTACCTCATGTTGACTATCAACATTATTTAGTGGTTTTTCAGTACCTAATTTTGGATTTTTAGTACTTTTTAAGTCTTCTTGGTGAATTATATTGAACTCTTAGTCTTTTAGGCAAAACTACTTAAAACTACTTAAATATCTCAAGTTATGGAAATTATGGATAGTTTTCAATAACTGAAGTTGGAAAATAAACATGGGAATAACTGAAAACCGTTCTGTAACCGCCTATTACAGATATCAATCTATATCTGACCTCGGAGGTAAGCTATTTTTTATTTCGTTGCTCTTACGTATTGTAAAATCGAATACCTATAAACATTTGGAATGGCTAAATGGCTTACGTGAACTAAAAAGCTAATGCGTAATCAAGATAACAGTATTGAATAGGTAAGAGTACAATGTACTATTACTTACAAAGTAAAATCTAATCTAGTTTCATTCATAGAAGTAAGTATCCGCATTTTCTGGAATATTTCCACACATTTTACTATCACGCAACTTCTTCAGCGTTTAGTACGTACATCAGAAAACATAATGAACACAATACTTAGGGTAGGGAAATGAAAACACTTGAGGTATGCAATGCAGTTTCGTATTTTCATATGGTAAATACAGGGTAAATGTATTGAATATCTGCGATACTGCGATAGAAGTTTTTATCACTTCTTAATATCATATTCCATTAGAGAGCCATCAACCCTAAACACGTCCGTTTCATGAGTCGGATTTCAACGAGTTACGAAGAAATCAATACCAACTGACAAGACAACACCAAGAGCATTAAGTAAACCAAAAACATTAAGTAAAACATGACAATACGTTACCTTTGAAAAATAAAAAATACTTTAGGAATCACTTTCATTTATTTATATAAATCCTTTGGCCATTCATTATCTACACTACTTAAGTTCGACATTCCTTCTCTTGTACCAAAAATGACAATCGGTATTTAAAGTGACTTACTAATGTAGCAAACTTTAACCAGACCCATTAATATTATATAACATATCGATATATATCGAAATTCATGTATTTGAAACCACAAATTTCAATTTTTGGGCCACAAATGTGAAAAATTGTCATTTTGCTTAAGCATATTGCATAGTTTTGTTAGAAAAGGTTGTTGATTGTGGTAACTGGAGTTAATTTTGTTTTTGTGATGATTTCAGGTGCCTCAGCGAGGTTTCGAGGTCCGTTGCGTGTATTTGTGTTTTGTATCGTGACAATAATTCTGCCATGTCTGCTCCTCGTTGCGCCACTCTATATTCGTTATCACGTTTTCCAAGACGCTGTGTACAACTTGGGTGAGTCGGATTTAATTACTGTAGACAATCCGATTTCTACGTTTTGGTGCGAAGGACAAGATTTATGGATGAATGCTACTTTCAACGCTTATTTGCTCGATCAACAGCCTCAAATCTCAGAAGACTTACAGCACTTGGAATTAGATAAACACATGCAACTGGCAGATGATTCGTTGGAGTATTGGGGATTCTTTCTGTTGCAGGGATCCAAAGTTATTCTATCTGTGTGTTCAAGGTGATCTTAATATATATACTTACTTTCATGGAAAAATACAGGAATTTAAGGTTTCTTTATAATAGATTTGATGGAGCTCGATTAATGGTTGTGAAAGGAACAAAGAACTTAAAACATTGTGCTTTACTCGATCCCAACCCAAACGATCCTGATCAAGTTGATCCTTGGGAAGAAAATGTATCCGCACAAGGAGGAGAAATTAAAGTCACGTTCCAACAAGGAGATCACGATATTCCCCACGAACCTAATATGGACAACGATGTCGGACCAGGACCCATAAGACCATTTAGTACTTCCAACAACAGAATATTTCCTACGTTATTCAATCTGGAAGATGGAAGCAATGGAATAGGGATGGGGAATGAAACATACCCAAACATCGATAGAATTAAATTACGCTCTAAATCAAAGAAAACTAACAGAGGAAAACAAACACAGTTTGAAATTGAATCGGACATACAAACTGCTCATGAAAACTTGAAAGTCAACCGCCACAGACACAGGCACCAATTCAGTAGAAAATCAAACTCGTCTGGCAACAGAACAAAAAGAAATACTGGTAAGACTACAGGTCTACATATGCATCCGAAGGACCGAAAGTACTATAGAAAAACCGTTGGCATTATTTCACCAACTTATCTCTTCGGGTTCGCTTACACCAGTCATTTTCCTGAAAAGAGTGAAGTTCTTCTTCATTTTAAAACGTTATTCATTAATTCACTATTGCCCTCAATTTTTATGCCAATATTTCAACAGTAGGATTGCTATTCTGTCACTTAAAACTGATCATCAGTAATCCGTACTCTCCTACCACCGTCAAAAGAAATACATCTGGTATCTGAAAACTTCTGAAGGATAGATGACGATTTCATGATCTCAAAAAATGGCATGACGTTATTTATAAGAATGACCTCTCCGAAAAAAGATCCAGTAAACAATTACGGTGCTGGGTGATGCTGAACGTTTAGAAAGGATTAACTTCGGTACTGGCGAGATGAAAAGTGACAAGGATGTTTGAATCACTTTGCGGTCATTTCAAAGGTGTCTTGACGGTGTTAGGAGAGTAAGAGGAGCCACGCTGATTACTGATGCATGGTCAATTTTAAAAGACAGAATAGCAACCGTATTGTATAAATGTTTGTGAATTTAAAATAATAATGAATTAATGAATAATTCCGCTTTAAAATAAAGAAGAATTTCATTCTCTTCTCGGAAATGGTTGATGTAAGCCAACCAGAAGATACAACTAGATGACAATTGAAATTTTAATGTAAATATTTTCCCTCTTCAAATGGTGTGAACGGTTTTTCTACAGTACTTTAGATTCTTCGGATACATATTATGTAGGCATTAGACTTGAGAGACCGTGTACATTGCAATTATTAAAAGTAAAAGATGGTATAAGCTACTGATCACTTTTTAAATTTCAGATGATTACGAAAATGAAAATGAGTCAGAAGCTGTTGAAGAAGAAGATGAAGCTCCGAACGCGGTTGGGGTTGAGCCATCTGTAACTGTAGTAGAAAACCATGCATCCGAAGAATTGATTGATGAAGAAGACATTCGTTCTTCAGGAAGTTCTTTCGCAAAGAACCTCTGGAGTTGTTACGGAGGAGATACTTTATTCACCCAGTCATTTTCCTCATCTTTACGATGTCAGAGTCAAGATGCGATGATGAAGTATGCAATAAGGATGAGAACAGTTCATGAAATCACTTCGACAGGATACTATTACTATATCTTCTACAGTGACAACGATATCGTCTCCAATGACATTTTTGCTAGGTTCAACATAGAAAAGGTAGTGTACAGTTTCCCTAACTATACCAGTTCATGTCTCAATACTACATATTGTTCCTTAAATCTTAGTTTTGTTTCTTCAGAGAAAGTTTTACTTGAGGTTCCTTTGCAGGATGGTGTAAGTGATGAGGATGCATTAGCACAAATGATTCTCATTTCCACATGTAGACCAAGACTCGCTGTTTATTTCGCTTTCCCTGTTTGCATATTATTTCTCATTCTTTGTTGTGCTTTCATGTAAAAATATTCAATACTTATACTTAAATCACAGTCTTAAATAGTATTTCGCATTTCACTTTGCATTTGTAACACGATCTAATTAATCTTAATTAGTGAATTTAAACTATTAGATTATTACTAGTAGACTCACACAAATTAAGTCACAAACTGTTTTACTGCTATACACGACTATATATTCTGCAAACCACTACAGAGAATAATCTGATTTGCAATAAGTTGAACACAAATACTGCAATACTGAAAAACTTATTAAAAATCAAATACAAACTAAAATAGTCAAAAAATTTAAGAATTATCATTATCAATTATTTGCAATGCTGCAATTATATCGTCATTTAGTGGAAGGAAATGTACAAATTATTTATCGTTTAGGTAGCATTTGTTACATAAGAATTAAAAATACTAACAAAAAATTGTAAATACCATTGTCACATTGACAGAAACCACAATAAACTTCTTTACAACTACTTTAAAAGTTTGTTTAGTATTTGATTTATTTAATCATGAAGATTCGACTGAAGTTAATTATTGTTCAGTTCAGTTCATTTGAATTTTCAACTATTTAAAATGTCACTCATTTCTGAAAAAGGAACACAAAGGGTTAAACAGGTCAATAGAGTTATAGAAACACAAAAATTAAAACCCAGGTTTCTTAGTGTATGACTGCGATTGAGAAGACTTTTGTTGAGATCTAGGAAGCGAAGCTTTTGATGTACTAGGTCCCGTATCTAATGGATTGTATGGAAATGGCGAAACTTCAGTGTCAGCAGTTTCCATTTGATCACTGTATGATTGAAATAAGAACTGCTGACTATTTGGTTGAGAGGAAAATAATTCTTGAGAATAAACCGTGCTTTGTTGGGAGACACCAAAGTTCATGTGATCATCTTGATCCATAGTTCCGTATTTGTTTGGTAAAAATGATGAATCAGGTTGATTATATAAATCATGACCATCGTCAGGTAAAATTTGTGCCGGATTTGAGTAAACTGGATAAAAGTCTCCTAAGCCTGGGAAACCTACCTCATCTAACTCTTGGGTGCTAAACCGCTGAGCATTCTCCTCATATATTTCATTGTCCTTAATTTCATTTTTTCTAGGAACGCCATCTAATTCTACTACTTCTTCGTTTAAAATCGTATCGTCATCATCTTCATCATCACAAAAAATAACATCAGGATCAGAATCATAATCCTCATACACTTGTCCCTCCATGTCCATCTCTTCTTTCATAGCACTTAATATTTCCTGTTGTTGATCAGACAAAACAGATTCATTTTCAGGTTCTTGGTTCACATTTATTGGAGATTCAGGCGTTGGCTGACTTTCAGTTTCAATATTTGGATTAGGTACAGGGTTAGGTAAATCCGGTAAATCCGTAGTAATGCCGACTACTTCTTCCGCCCTTTTCCCTAATTCAATGCAGAGGTCATCTTCTTCCCAATCGTCCTCCCACACATTCAGAATCCGAGTTGATCTTATTTCTGATTTCACCAATCTTTTCATTCTTGCCACTTGTGTCACAAGTGGCTGTAAGTTCTTCTTCACTAGAGAATCGTAAACACTATTTGGCTTGAAAATGTCAAACTTTTTCGAACGAACTTGTGCCATTTGTGGAATGGCATTTGCTGCTGTTTTTAAATAAACAGAAA
The DNA here is from genome assembly GCA_020352615.2 of Yoshiicerus persimilis. Classification (NCBI taxonomy): domain Eukaryota; kingdom Metazoa; phylum Arthropoda; class Collembola; order Entomobryomorpha; family Tomoceridae; genus Yoshiicerus; species Yoshiicerus persimilis. The sequence goes on from CM036943.2 coordinate 10,061,536, forward strand.
CGTCCACAGGAAGCTTTGGGTTATATGATTCAACTATTAAATCATCATAATGTTCTGGCGGAAGCTCCATGGCGTCTCTCCATTCACTAAGAAAACTTGTGAGCCTCGGATCACCTCGAATAGTTTGTCTATCAATTTCTAATGGCGCTTGGTCCCACTCCTACAGTTATAGTAATAAATGAATTCAATTCTGCAGTATATGAACGGTACAGCATTACGAAATAAATACATTTTCTGTAATTCTTGAATGATACCTGGTAAAATATATCCCCGTAGTGGTTGGAAGTAAAAACCGCAATTCCTGGCGGACGGTCTGGATTATTTCCCCGCGGGGACTTGCAAACTGCCAGTCCAGTGGTCCAAGCATAATTGTGATCTTTCGTTCTTTTTAAATCGCTTGGCCAACTATGAATCATATGCTGAACTTGAGTTTCATGATGGAAATCTCTGGAATTGGACAAATGCCGTGGGCATGAGAGCATTATAGGATTTCTCGCCTTACATTCGGGTCTATCGATGCAACTAGCATGAGCATGATCTGTCACAAGACAAAATGTTTCGTGTGTTCGTTGGGCTCCTAGAACAACAACTTCATAATTTCCGTCCTAAAGATCACACAGTCAAAAATTACTACAATATTACATTATGATAAGAAATTTTCATATAAAATTTTTTAGAATATTCATACGTGATAATTATCAATATAGGTAGCAGCCGATCGCATTCCATGGGTCATTTTCATAACAGGGTTGTTTGGAACACGCCAATCCATCATAAACACACGTGACGTTGTCCCAATGTAATAATAATACGGATTTGCACTTGGTTTAACACACGAGATAAATTCATTCAGGAACTTGAACTGATATCCATATTGAAAGTACATTTGATCCGACCACGACATGGAAGATGTCGATTTTTGCAAATCAAATAATTTTGTCCTATCTGTGGTATTAGCAAAGGTATTTCCGATCAAGCTTCTTCGATCAGAATGGTAAACACATGAATCGGCCCACATCAATATAGAATTTGCACTTGCATAACTTACTCCTGCGGCCCACTCATTAATTCTAAAGTTAGGGTATTCTCGAAAAGGGGGTTTAGGGTTTAAGTGTTCTCGCGGAACAAGGAACGATGATAACGCTTTTCGCCTATAAACAGAAATGTGTTTCATTACAAATTGATAAAACTTAAAATAAAATACAAACAGTTAAATTTTTAGCAAAACATTTTAGAATGTGAAATCTTACTCTCCCGAAAACCACGAGATGTTTACAACTAGATTTTCATCAATGGTAATCATTTCCCCTGCGTAGATCGGATTTAAGTCAACACTGAGCAGTAATGGATCTTTGACGAATCTCTTTAATTTCCAACCTACGTAATCCTTTCTTCCACTACATATATTTGGAGTAGAAAAAAGAAGATTCGGTCTTTCAGAAACATCGTAAATTTCTACACTCTTTCCTCTCCGAACAGCAATGATGCCATTTCTCTGATCAGGTACTATTTCATAAACTAAATCACTTAGCGGTGCCTCTTCCCCAGGACGAATATTAGTCGGAACTTTCTTTTTCTCTTCTTCCCAAACTGAATCTACTTTGTACGACAACATGGAATTACGATCCGACAGTTTTAAAGTTACAACTCCTATAACATATAAAGAGAAAAAAATCAGCTATAATAGAAAACAGCAAATCGGAAACCATTATGTCAAAAAAATTAATTCAAAAATTATTCAAAAAAATTATTAAAAACTTAAACTTACGTAATTGCGTCCCACAACCGGTAAACACCAAGCGATTTCTAGTATCGTAAATGCTTTCAATTGTTAAACAAGCTCCAGACACTCCAGCGTAAAGACAATTCCAAGTTCCCTGAATTCTTAGTGGGGGAAGCGTTTTATACTTTTTAATGCAGAATAAAGGAAGTCGATCTCTTGCAAAAACTCGTACGGGTCTTAATCTAGGTTTCGATTTTTTCTTTGGAATTAGACCTTTTTGTCTCAATTCCTTCATCCGTTTAATGCGCTGAGCTTTAGTTTCTTCTAAATCGGCTTCCTCTTCATATAAATACTTTTTGAAAAGTTTGGTAGAATCGTCCCTCGTTTTCCCCCTCAGTGCTCTCGCTTTTTTCGCCATTGAAAGTCTCTTAATCGCTATACGTTTACGTCTAACAGTTTTAGCACCCTTCTCAGGTTCAGTATCCGTTTCCCTTTCAAAAGTTTCTACAGACTCAGTACTTTGAACTTCATTTGAGTCAGTGTGTTCACTAATTTGTTCTTCTGGCACAATTTCTTCAGGCTCACTCGTTTCGCTTCCTCCTTCATCCAAATGTTCCCCTTTTTTCTGAGATTGCTTTTTTGGTACCATTTCCCTTGTTAGTGGTGCTTCACTACTACTTGTATGGCCTTCAGCATCTGCCTTTTCAGCTGCTCTTATCAAAACTTGTTTTCTTAATGTTACTGCTGCGTTTTCATTTGTTGGTTCCTTTGGCTTTTCTTTTTTCCGTCGTTGTGTTCCCACTTTAAAGCAGCCTAATCTGAAAAAGCAATCAAAAATTGAAAATCCGAAAACCTGCACAGAAAATCACTTACCCTAAAACAAACTTAACTGAAAAACGTTATAAACTTTACAAAAACGAACCTGGAATTCAGAGCTGGGTTAGTATACCCCAAAGGAACCCTGAGAACTCTTTTTAATTCCTTAATATGATTTTCCCAATTTAAAACAGGTTTAGCGCACATATCCATTTCCTCTAGTGAAGTTCCTTTAGTTGAAGTTGGATACTGAATTAAGGGTAAACAAGTTTGAACTCTAGGTTCCAGTGGAAATTCATTATCCAACTGATTTCCTCTGCAGCCGACTGCAACTTGGTTATGTAAGCTTCCATCTACTTGACTATTTACGCTTGCAAAAGCGTTGGGAAACAAAACGTCATATTGAATACTTAAGGACGGATTAAGATTTCCAATTTTCTGTCTGTAATCAAAACAAGTGTCAGCAGTCGAACTGGAAGTGTATTGACGGATGTCTACTTCTTTCCAAGTGTTTCCAAAATGTAGATTGAAGGCCATAACTAATTAATTCCAATTAATACGTATAGATCAGTGAAAACAAAACTGATTATTACCAAAACTAAAGAAACTACACCATGAAAAATAGACACACGTGCGATTTAAATGGAAACCGCCCTTCATCTGGGAGACCAATGATACCTATTGAGTTTTCTACAATGTACAAGTTTACCTTGGTCCTCTAGTTGCACGATTCAAAGTGCCAAAACAATAACAAGCCTTGAAATACTTTTCAGCTACTCTCTCTTTGTATTGTACTGTACATTACAATGCAACATTGTTTACTCGATTTTTTCAGTACTCATCGATATTCCTAGAAAATTGATTTTATACCTTTGTAAACAAAACAAACAAACCAAAAATAGTATACCCAATTTTCCATTTCTAAATCTTGCAATGTCATACTTATGCCTTATGCAAATGAATAATAATTGTGCTTGCAGTTTTCTCTCCTCCTAATTCTTCTTAAACGCTTGCTTTATAAATAAATTGATACTAAATGGTCGTAAATATTAGTTCAATTATAAATATGGAACAAAATTAGGATCATATTACTATTGTTATCATTCTACTCATAATAACTCAAAATATATACAAGAAATTCTATATAGGTAATGTAAAACAAGTGTATATATACAATCTAATCTAAAGAAGTATACTCCTTGGTACATTAAAAGTTTGCCGAGCCCCAGCCAAACCAAACCAGTGAAACAAACTACAGCATAAAGATAATACAAGTACATAGGAATGGCAAGAAACAAGTAAGCTTACAGAACCAAGCAAAGGAAAAAGCAATTCAGTAAATGTAAGTTAATCTAATGCAATATAATACAGTGTGAACAAAAGTTAAGGGTTCAGTTTTCTCAGTTTCATTCATTTTATGAAGGAAATCAACAAAAAATGTTGTGCTCGGAAAACTCCGGTGGATCTTGTCAACTTTTGTCACAAGGTGCAACTTTGTTTGGAGCACTGAATCATTGAAAACTAGAAAAAAACCAAGGTGTTTTTATGCTTTCATATACATACCAGGTTATGCCTTGGTAAGTGTAACAAATTTCTAGCTGCCAATTTTTTTGCAGACATTTTCAAAATTTTAATTTGAAAAACTGGCAGCTAGAAACTAGTTTCAAATAGCAATTCGTCTTAATACTATGAAAATCTTTAAATTGTAATATGAATACTGAGCCGTCGACTTTTGTTCATACTGTAGTTCTAGGTAAAGGGGAATATAAGGAGAATTGTGTTGTGTTAGTTATAATATTTGTAGTGAAACGAAAGGAGTCTAGATAGAATAACACATGCCGTATATCCTTCTGTATACTATTGACTATTCTGTTCTGAAATTCTTTTACTAGTAGGCGAAGGCGACACTCTGCACTGGCTTAGCTGAGAATAGGATTCAGTTTCCACTGTGAATCCCTCCTGTGGAGTTGTGTATATGGTCTGTCTGCTGATTCCTTTTGTAAATCGTCCCCTTTATTTTAGCCTGTTGGATTAGGAATTGGAATATCGTAGAGAACACCGGACTTGACGCAATTAATCGTAATTCGGTCAATTAATTTCTATTCAATTGCGGGGGTGATCATCATAACCCGTTCCAGTGTCATTCTTCGCAATACATTTTCATTAAAAACTTCCGCTCCAGGATCCGAAAGTGTCTTCCAAAGGAAATTCTATTTTTGTGAAAGCAACAAGCAGAAAATTTGCCTTGGAATTCTATCACGTGCACCTGTGCTTTCTACTTTTTTAAGTTACTTTAGTAGTAATTGTTGTGCCAGATATCAGTGTCCAAGAAAACCCGTCGTAATTACTATTTAAACCAATTTCTTGTTTTCCTTAACCAATTTACCATTTACAACAGTTTCTAAATCTGTGCTATAGCTCCTGTTACTAAGTTTACCTTCATTTTCAAAAATGTCCACGGTTGGGGAGAATAAGGTGGTCAAATCTATGCAAAAGAGTGTTGGACGAGCGAAAGAAAAGGTAATTACTATACGCATTTATTTTTAATCTACATTTATTTATATTTCCTTTTTTTGCAAATTAATTTTGAGTTACATAAATTCTGAAAAATGCAAGTTAATAGAAATTAAGTATTAATATATCACCAGGTAGAAATGTCCTTTCAGCATTATTTTCTAAAAGTATTAGATTTAACTCGATATTTGTATTACTTTGTCGGAAATCATGATTATCTTTTAAAGTAAGAGAAAATGTTTAATTATAGGGGTACATTGTTACTATTTAGGTATAGAGAATTTTTAGGATGTTCCGTCTGGTTGTTGACATCGGGAATAAAATAAAGATAGTAGTTTGATATGTCTTGAAGATTTGCAAAGTTGAAACTAGGGGAAATTGTGATCGTCTCGTGTCTTTTAGGAGGCTAAGTCTAGTCGAGAGAAAGAAAAGGTTTGGAAGCGAGAATAAATCCGACTGGATCCGATTTTTTCTTTTTCTTTCGTGTTCACTGACGAGTCAAAGTCTTGTTCAAAGATAGTTAACATTCAGTGACACTCATCCAATAGCAATTCTGAACTGTGCGCTATTCGAGTTTCCTGGTGTTGCCTCCTTCGGTTCTACCGTCCTTTCTTACACCGTTTTACAAAGTTCACTTGATTTCTGTTCTGAGCATTAGATCTATAGAATCTTGGCTTGCTTTGCACAAATAGAAATGAAATCTCTCACTTCTTCTTTCCTCCTTCTTTAAATTGCCTCTTAGTATTGTGCTCTTGGGTCTCATCCTCATTTGCATACTATACTTTAACTACTGCACACATAGTTTAGTTTTCCCGTAGTTTCCTTGTCTTCCTATCTTAGCTATGTTATGTTATGTATTGTTAGGATTCCCGGCTTCACTTCTCTAACCCGGTAACCTTATCCGGGGTTTTAAACTTGGCTACTAATAAAGTCGTTGCTTCTCTGCAGTTTTGTTTTTTACAAGTACTTTCTGCACCATATGTAAATACATGAGACCGCAGCAGAATAGCATATCGACTATAACAATTATGTTCCTAGCTTGATTGAGTAAGAGTTGATTTCTTGACTGATGAGAATGTAAATGACACTTTCTAAAAATTTCTTACCTATACTATACATACGTACTACCTTGTACAACTAATAAAGAACTCTTACGTTTCTAAAGATTGATTACCGTATGTAACTTTATGCAGTGTCTCGTTTTCAGTTCAATTACATACTTGCGAGAAGCAGCAGAGTAGTAGTCATTAAAGATAAGAGTATTACTAAATCTGTAACGTTAATCTCCAGCAGCTAATTTAAATCCCAACTCTATTTAATAGTACAAGTAATGTAATTGCTATTAACTATAACATCTTTTTTTGTCTTTATATATGACAATAATAATATTACGTATAAAACTACTTTTACAAACTTTCGTTTTAATATTTATGACATGACTACCCCTTTTAATTAATTATTGTTCCTCGTTCGTCCCCTAATTCGTATGGTGACTATTCCGATGAATCTCCAGTGTATAATAAAAGTGCACTTCCATTATTTAATTAATGTGGGTTTGGTGAAGTATAAATAAGTACTTGGTATTATTGCTGCTATATAAAAACTAATGTTGCATGTATTAAACCGTTATCCAATACAGATGGGTGTGATTTTATTACATGAGTGAATTCTTAATTGAGAAGTTGAGAATTAGCTAACAGTCAAGATCATTTGTACGGTTTCAGACAAGTGATATGTAAACACATTGTGTAACATGATGTAAGTCCGATATCTAGTTTTTACGTAGTGTAAAACCTGTAAATAAAAAATGCATTGTCAATTTCGAACTGACAACACAAATATTGTCGGACAGATGGTCTTCATTGAATATAGTCCATTACTATTTTGTAGTCTATTCACAGGTGACAGGACAATGGACTACGTCAGCATAAATATAAACCTGTAGATCTTTTTTCGTTGATCAAACGGTGCGTTTGTCTGAACGCTTGCAGTTAATAAACGTTATAGTTCTTGTTTTTATTTAAAGGTATGCTCGCTATAGTTTTTATGTGCTAGATAAACGTATTGAGTGGATAATTTTTGATCTTAAGTGTACCCATGCGGAAAATCAACTCGTTTAGTTATCAACAGATGAAAAGTCATGCTAATGAACCATAAAATTTTAGCACGTGTAAAGATAAGAGTTTCTGATGAAGGTTCTTTTCTTAGATTTACTATACCTATGTATATTTACACGGGATAGTGCACCAGATTTGCAATACTTCCGCAATAGGTGTAAAAACCGAAACAAAATACCTCAACAGTTGTATTATTAAGATAGTTTAAATAGGTATTTACGTTACTTAACAAGATCTGTGTTTGGAGGAGTGGGTGCCTGTTGGTGTAATGTATAATGTAACGATGGATTTTTTCGTTTAAAGATTAAGTCAACGAATTGTAAATCAAATAGAAGTAAGGTGTATTTATTCTCACGAAAACTGAATAGACACACGTGGAGAAGAATTAAAGCATATCATAAGGCACAATGAAAGCGTTTTTTCTAGGATCTTGATTAGAAAAAATGTTTTCTATTCACTACAGTTGCAGTTGAGATAGAAAATAGGATGAATGTGGAATTTGGGTGATTCTTGTGTCTGCCGTGATGCACAATGTAATAAAGACACCAGATGCGAAGCATAAATCACGTTTTTAGTTGATAACTTAACTTTGCTGACTGACTGGACTGCATCTAGCTTATATTAGTTATACCTCTCATATTTATTTACAGAGCACCTAGAGTCTACCTACCTGCTGTGTTCTGCTTACAAAATCTTTTTTCCTCTCTCAATTACTATGTTAATACTCACTCGCATAACAACCCTTAGCCAAGTGAGTAAAATGTGTTACGTTGTGTTATCTTCAACCTGCAATTTAAATTCAAACTGTATATCCAATAATCCCTTCGTATTTATAATACAGCCACAGATGGCTTCTTTTTATGCATACCATCATACATTGTTTGTAATAAACCTTTAGCGTTTACTATCAGTGAATGCACAACCATTTTTTCCTTCTCACTCAGATTTAATATAATATTCAATATAGTAATACAGTCAAGTCAAGTCCATTTAATAGTAAATACTTATTCCACGTTAACAATGAGCCAACATCTAACAACCAACCCATTCATTCCGTCCAAGTCCAACTGATCTGCAAGAAAAGCCAAACTACTACAATATACCAACTCGTACTTACATACACCAACCAAGAATGTAAATGTAAATCTATGTAGGTGCCAGGTTCACCTAACGGGACAGTTTCATTCAGGTATTTTCTTTTCCTTTACCTTTTATGTGTGCTAATAATGCAATGCAGCAATAATGCCACATACAAACAACCTAAGTCAAATCCGTTCAAGCCCAAAGATGAGGCACGGACTCTTTAGTCAGTAGTTAGTGGACCAAACTAACAGATTTGTTTTGACACGGTATAGTAGGGTACAGAAGAGTAGATTTCTATCCTATGCGTAATAATAGTTTCAGGTATAGAAAAATTCTCATATATTCCTTAAATACCGAATTAGATACAGATATGATCTATCATAGTTGAGGTTGGTTTAATATTTTGTACTGAAATATTTTTTATTACAGGATCTAAACCGAAAATATTTATAATATAATTAAATTACTATAATTACGAAAACAAAGTAGCCAAAATCTGTCCTCAATGAATACATAGTATTAAGGAGCATTAAAATACTACGTAGACATTAAATAATCTAAATCTCGTTATTAGTACCAGGTACATACAGGTAGAGCAGTTATAAAAACAATATTACATTTTTTGCGATTTCCACCAGACTACCTAAGTATAAGTATGTGACGTAAAATGCACATGCCTTGGCTATAGTGTGACCATAAAAATTTAATAAGGTATGTTCAATGGAACATTATAGACATTAGTATGACAGCATATTATTAGTGGAGCTTTAGGTGTATCCAATAAACATTCTTTTGCAGCCCCAGCGATTCAAAGCCAAAGCAGATCAGATTAGATTATATCCAAGCATCAGACTTATGGTTGCACAGCTGCTAATAACTATGTAAATGATCTAATGAGTGACACATTGTCAATTTGTGAATTTTGAAATATTTGTAGCATTAGGTGCAACGAGGGAATTTTCTGCTTGGTAATTCTTAAAGAGAATAATGAGATTAAAAATAGCATAATATTACATAACAAAGTGTGATTTCAATTAGAATTTCTCGCTAATCCTTTTATTACGTTCATTTGTTATTTTGTTGGTTCACGAATATTATCGTGTGCAGATAAAATAATCGTTTGTGTTTAAAGTTTACTGTTTACGACTACTATCTGTGTTGATCGTTTGGATTCGTTTGTAAAGGAATAGAGATAGAATGACTTTGAATGAAAATTGAAACTGCCTGGCCTGGCGTGGCGTGGCCTACCCTCCCACTATTATTGTAATTCGCAAAGAGAGTAGAGCGTTTGATTGTAGCAATAAAACGAGACACGTCACGTCACGTCATCGTCAACCCCCGATCTTCATTTAGTTTTAGTGAACAGTGAATGTGTGATTTTGGCTATTCTCAGAAATATGATAATAATAAAAGACTCGCTTTGTGTATATTTGGGGAATTATAAAGATTTTAAGATTCTGAAAGCGAATAAGGAACGTGGTGAGCTATTTCTGGCCTTCTGCTCCTTTACTGATGTGATTTCCTAAGCTCATCTTCTTCATGGACTAGAATAACTTAGAAATGAAAGTAGATTTTACGATTTCAGGTTTCATGGGAAGGAAGGTAATAAATTACATTCGAGGCAGTATATCGCTTTGCTTCATGTCTAACTAAATTAGGTGTAGGTTTGTCAGAACGTTATTAAACTAGAATCGAATAAGCCTGTCAATTCAACAGTTGGTTCGGTAATAAGTTTTTCTTAACTGCACTCCTAACTGACTTGACAGTTAAATAATACGTGCACGTATATTTCTCGCTAAGACCTATGAATTTATTTTAGAATCTTCCTTTAACTATCATATTTAACCAACTGCTCTTTAAACAAAAGAGATCCTCTTACCAAATATAATTCCCATGAGGGTAAAATGGAAATTAAATATTCACTATAACATTTAAAATGTTTCCTTTAAAAATGTGTACGTATTGGGATCTATGTTGTTTACGTTTTCATTTCCGAAGGGTGGATTTCTAAATTACATTACACAAAGCATCATGTTGCAATCCATTTGTCAGCAGTATGGTACAAAGGCAGGTCTTTGTTTGTTGAGTATGTAATGGTATACTTAATTCTCATTGTAATACTAATTTGTAATACATATAGTAGTGAAGATACGTTTTTTAAATGCAATAATGTCATGTTATGATCCTTATGCTAATAAACATTACTGGGTTGTACATTATACTAGTGCATAATGTATATTAGATACTAATCTATGTGTTCGAGAGCAAATAAAATTCAATAGCCAAGCCAAGCCAGTGACCAGACGAGTGTCTAAAAGATTCAGTGGAAAGCAGGTATCTAAAGATTAATAATGTGAAAGAGTAAATTGCGATGTGTTGTGTTTGCATCTGATGGATTGTCGTCTGTCTGTAAACTAATATATGAAGTTTGACTTTTGTTTTCGATTTCCTTCCACGATCCTTATATGTCTTCTGATGTTCCAATTTCGATTCCTCCAAATTGCATGTGGGAGTAGTTACTACGAACGAAGGTCCTGCCCTGTTCTTGCTTTCTGACTTTATCTACAACTATTATATACGTACCTTGTGCTTCTATTCTGTCCTTACTCCTTATTATATTGAATTACATTCGACTGATGCTTTTACAATTACCATACAATATATTACCATGCATTAAATGTAAGATCTAATCGTGTTATATAAAATAGGAGCAGAGTATACTCTTTTCAGAGTATACTGTAACATAATTATTATACATATAATTGTAACTTTTTTAAGTAGGTAGATTTTATTCTGTATTAAGCTATCTGTGGACACGTCCCTGTCAACTTTCACTCACAGTTCAATCTTTGACTGACTCTACCTCTTTTTCCTGCTTTGGAACTACATACATGTTTATGAGTGCTAAGTACAAAAATCTGCTTTGTATATTCATGTACAATTAGTGTTCTTGATAGTGTGGACCTGTACAGCAAATGCAATGGATAATAAAAACGCATTGTTTTCCTTCACCACCTAAACAAAACTGTAAAGCACCATGTACAGTTACAAAACCAAAACAGAACAGACCACATTAAATTCCTTGGGTAATAATGCATTAGAATGACCCTTTGCCATTTTCCTTGTTAACATCTTATTAAAAATGATGAATTATTCTAGTTTATTGGAAATGCTAAACAATTTCAGTAATAAATGCAATAAATTATGGAGAAATGCGAATTTTATTTTTGGGTATACTCACGCATTTATGTACAATCTGAATATAGGGCATTACTTTTTTATTTGAAATTATAATTTAATGTAAAAAGGTATTATAGATACACCTGCAGAAATAAAGTTTTGTTTGATTTTGAGATTGGTATTTTACGTTTATTTTAATTTCGTCATTAAGTTTTATTCTAGTCCGTAAATCGTAAATGAAATGTTTGAATGAAATAGTAGTTTGCCGTATCATCATGTGGATCTTTAAAAATAATTGTTTTCACTTTAATCTGAACTGCATCTGAATTGAGTAGTTACTTGTTCAATATATGTAACGCAATTCTTAAAAACAAAAGTTCTATATGCAAGTGTAGAACGTACGCGTATTGTTAAAGGAAGAAATATAATAATGAAGATTACCTTAGAGGTACTCGGTTGAGTGAATTAAGATTGGAGCAGTTAACTTGATTGCACTGAGCTACTTATATCGTATTTTTGCTTCTTCTCGCTAGCGAAACTGTTTTGATTTGACATGAAATGATATCCGACCGAATATAAAGGGTCAAAGATCTGTTACAGTGATGGATGGACTTACATCAATAAAGAATCGTGTAGAAACACATTTTAGTTGCAGACTCTTCTGTAATTCGAGATTATTGTGCATATGTAGCTTACAATTACTGCCTATATCAGTTTCCCAACTAGTTTTGTACTCTCCGTTGCATTCTAGATTATTCTACTAATAAAATTAATATATTAAAGTTCACGTGATGATTCAGACAAGTTAGCTCTTTGTTAAAGGGCGAATTGCAATGTGCGTGCTATTTAAATTCTAAAGCTGGCATACAAAATCACCTCATCCATGCTTCCTGTTCCCGTTAATTCTAATGTTACTCTTCGCTTTGTATTTCTATCACATATACATTATACATACTCACCATGGGTGCTGTCGATATAAGAGGATTTAATTCCACTTTATACCAACAAAAGCCATTCCGATTAATTTTTGCTGTTTGTAATTATAGTTAGCAATGAAAGCAGTTTTGGCACAACTGTATTACTACAAATTAGTAAGGTGTAAATGATGTGGTTATTACATTTTTGTGTGTAATGAGTACATGTGTTGCAATGTGCGTGAATATAAGTAAACAAGAATTCACGCGCAATTTCCATGAAATGACAATAACTTGATCTACAAACGTTGTAAATGCTATATGTAGTGGGAAACCGAGTAAAGACCATTTCCGGTCGCTCCAGCTGTGTTGTGGGTAATAAAAAGTGTCTATTGTTCGTAAAAATGTAAACAAAGCAATTAATACGCAGAAATTAACTATTGGGCGTTTGGTTTCATATTTACCCTTTTATTTCTTGGTATATATTTATTTCGAGAGATTTTGTTCGTATATAATTCGCAACCCTCCTTTTTAATACCCTGTACTGTACTACATAACTGTGCTGTATAAACTTTTTAATGCATTGAGGCTAATTGGTAGAAAAATGTTTAGATTTTAAATTCTAATGTTACTCTTGGGCTAGAAAATATTACCGATTGGTTTTACTCATCTGAAGGAAAGTGCTTTATTGCTTCTAGTCTCTGTTGGCCATTTGCATACATTAAAGTCTGTGCATTTGGTTCAAAGAGAGTTATTATCAGCATTGTGTGTGGAAAGCTGTTGTGGACACGGTAATTCACATGTCTCGTTCTGTCGCCTGTCTCAATCTCAATGTATGCGTTGCACATTAAAGGTCATTTAGTATTTGACTTTCCAAAAGCTCAACACATCTTTTAAATTGTCTCCATACATGAACCAATGTAAATATCTATAACACAGGATTTGCCCAAAGAACGATCTGTGAATACAATAAAATATTATTTTTTGCCGAATATTTATTTATTTAATTTGTGTCGTGATTGCTGAATTTGGCTCTGTTGTAAGAGAATTGGTTATCCTGCTGATTTTGTATTATAGTATGGTTATAAAACTTGATTTTAGGTTTTCTTTTCACGAATCAATTTGCTGTAAAAGAATTCTGTTCAGTGATTCTGTCTGATTCATGCTGTTTTCCTGTTTGATGTAGTAAGAATTGCCATAACTTATTTCGTATATACAGTAATAAGGTACTTAAGTTTTCAAATGATCACCATCTGCAACTGAGTGAATGAAAGAGGAGTCAGAGTCAAATTACTACAGATCTGTATTTAATGACTTATTTAAACAAGGATATTGAAAATGTTAATGTTAATGGAAGGAAGGAAAGTTGATGATGTGTGTATTGTATAAATAAAGTATTTTCCAGTCACTTATGAGTTTGCAGTGTAAATGTAATGCACCTGTAGAATATTTGCTTTAATCTCTCCTTGTCAATTATCTGTAGTTAAGTATACTATTGAAAACGTATATAGACACATTATTTTTTTGGAATCGAAATTTTGAGAGCTGGTTGCATTTGCTCAGAGTGCATTATTGAGTGTGTATGCTTGCTTGTAAACTGTATTGATTATGAATGAATACTAATTGCAAATTTTATTTACCTTAACTGCCTGGCTAAGTGACTGAGCTTTCCATTTTAGTTTTCTCGACAAACAAGCAAGACACGTTTGAAAGTAGACATTTAATTGTCTACGTCCACTACATACAGATTCTGATTTGATTTCGTGTAGCTCAGTAGTAAGATTACATTACAAATAAGTGTTTACGAGATATAGAATGAAATTATTTTATTTCCAATCCAATCCAATCCACTCATCATTGTTCAACAACTTTTTCAACCTAGTGTTGTGTGTTTTTATTTTTTGCTGTGAAAACACAGAACGAGCCAGGCAAATCAAACCAAAGCCAATGTACTTCTCAAAATATGCCGCAGACAGAGCGTCAAACCAAATCCAACCACATTCATTACCTAACTCTAAACGTAATTCCAAGCATTGTCTACTATGGTGTGATAATAACAATGCTATTATACTCTAATGTAGAGTGGACTGGACTCCTGTGCATTGTCATGCTTCGTGAGTCCTATTCTAACAAGTAAATCTGAAGATGTACATTCCAACCTCCTTTTTTCTACAACTATGTAAAGGCTAATACTACTATTCTTCCTGCTTTTAAATTAAGTAGGTACTACGCTCTGGTAATAAGAGCATCTTTTCCATAGTTGTGGTTACACGCAATGCAACGCGCTGTAAATAAGATGAGAAATACGTTTTTCATGTCACCATTCTTATTAGCATGCAAATATCACATTTTGGGATGTGCAAAAATTTACGTTTTATCCCATTCCAAATTGCATAACATCTTCTCATAACTTGTGGTCGAATTTTTGGTTTGAGCTCATCTTTCTTTTGGCACTGTTTCCTCTTTTGCAAACTATGAATATTAATGCAGTTTCACAGTTTCATGTTGTCTGAAGTAAACTTTGTAAAAAATGTTTACCCATTGCGTCTCGTTTTACCTATGATAACTATTAAAGGAATATTTATTCCATAACTATTGAAATACTAATATGGTTTCTTTACTAAACAAAAGTTTTATTTGTGAAATCAATAATTAATTTACATATTTAAGAATACTCTAGTATTTTTATGAAACCAATTAAAGTTTCGTCCTGTCTCCTCTAAGATGTTTACCCTTGCAAAATGTTAAATTGTATATTTACAAGTAGCAATTGATGTAAAAGACAAGAAGACGTGTGCACTTTCGATATAATTCATTTTTCTTTTAAGATGTTCTGTTTTGACTCTCGTTTACTACTGATTGTGAGAGTATGGATATGAAGATTAATAAAGTTGTGCTCTTGAATTGAATGAAATGATTGTACGATTGAGAGTACTTATAAAATGGAGCATTTGCATTATGATCCACTCTAGTACACAACCACGGTCCATTTAATTCTGACATAATTTCTTAGTTTCACTGTTAATATCCTTACGTAGTATTTAACTAGTATGTACGAAAAGGCATTCGACTCCTTACTGTATTTAACGAGTAACACTAACCTTCATGAATCACTCATCGCACTTTACACTTTGCAGCAATGGCTGCAAGAATCGTTAAATGGAATGAGAAAGTGTGTAATGGAAATTGAAGCAAGGCTAATGATACAAACACGCATCTGCTTCAATAATTTCAACAGTAAATGTGTATTGTAACTGAAAAATATGAATAAACGCCATAAATTGAAATGCATTCAATTTCTACGGCACTAATAATCTACTTGAGAATAAAGGTCAGTCAAGTTAAATAGTTCTGTTCTTAAGTTACGACTGCGAAACTTTTGCCGACAGTCAAGTGAATCCTTATCGTTATCGTGAGTAGTTCCATTTACATGCACAGCTTCTGATTTTAGATGAAGAGAAGTTGCACAATTGCTAAATGCTTCATTAATTATCCATTATTGCAAGTCTTCATCAAATTGCTATTATCTCCTTATTTATTACTATCTCTTCTGTTTTAATGTCTTGACTCTTCTGCACTGCGTTCCTTTCCTTGCTAAATGCTTTAAGGGTATGGAATAATGACAAAAGAGTCATCCATGCGTTTGTAAATCTGTAATTTATAATGCAGATGATTTCAGTTTCCCAATTCAGAAGTATAACTATCACATTTTAAATTATGGCGTGATTTATTTTATTCTTGCCACAGGGCTTTTCTAGAGAAGGTCGCCTTTTATTGGACACACAATTGTCACGCCTCTCCAGATTCAAGATGAGCAGCCATCCCACATGTCAGCAATATTAGTCAAGCAATAGCATTTTGATGTTTTAGAACGTACATGCAATGTGTGCATTTTTAGAGCTTGTTTCACAATAGGTAACTACGATTACAAAATTGTGCATTGCAATGCATCATGAATGCATCTTGCATTGATATTCAATTATGCAGATGTAAAATAGAATGCTCACGCGAATACTTTTATTTTTCTGTTGCATAACTCTTTGTATGTATTATTAGTTTATTAGCATCAGAAATCTATAGTGAACGGAATGTAAAAAATTAGCTCTGTAGTGAAAAGATTACGTAAACATTTTGTGCATCTGCATTAAATGTGATTGCGTGGTCAAATTTTCATTAGTATGCTAAAAATTCCATAATTTTGTCCACAGTTGTTAATAAAGCAATTTCTTGCAGACAATGGCCTTCAATTTTTATTTAATAGCATTTTTTGGTTACTGTACAATTATAGGAAGCTTAAAATTTGCATAGTATATAGTCGTATAGGTGGGGATTTATTTGTATGCTACTGATTATAGCTAAAGTGACATTGACTCGTCTGTGCTGGGTATTGGCAAGGCTTCTTGTCTTGGCTGTGTATTTGTCGTCCTGTTATACTTAAGTTGACTTTTGACAGTCTTATTACAAGAATAGGTAAACCAGAGAGTTTTATGTTTTTATCATGTCGGTATACGCTTACGATTAGTGTATTTACATTTCAAAGCTTTCATACATTCCGAGTTTCTTTCCTTGTCTATGCATACAAATGTGCATTAAACTAGCAGAGAATTATACAGTCAACTTCACTTAACATTGTTGTGTGGATTTTAGTGCTATGACTAGTGAAATACACGAGCTTTAGTATTTAAGCTTCAGATTGGGTTTTCGTTTGCATTTGCATAGAGTTGCTGTGTTTCTGACGAGAGATACTTGACAAATATACATACATCTATCGCCAAGCAAGAAGTTGTAGGTTGTACTATTACGGTTTATAGATATATTTGTGTGGGTATATTCTCTCAGGCAATGTATTGTAGGCTGTTGTTAGTTTCACCAGTTTCGTTCTGTTATCTGTGGAATATTGCCAATGGAAGGTTAGTGTTAGTGGGCTAGACCGGTTTGTTTCCAGATAAGTGTGTATAATATACAAAGGTACTTAATTGTATAGACTACAGATATTATTTTATTTTCTATTCTCTTTATTTCAATGGGTATTACTTACAACCACTATATAAATATTTGAGAATATGTATTATTCCATTTAATACAATCTACAGATGAGTTTTCCTCCTGCTTTTAATTTTGCGGCTTCAAGTATTAAAGTATTTTGATTTCAATTATTAACATACATAACAAGGAAAATGATAAATTTAGTTACTTAAATAATGCCGATGATGATGAGATGACTTTACTATTTACTTAACTAAGATTCGAGCTGGTAAACTCATAATTCTTAAAGGAATCAATTGTTTTTACTATTCGCACATTGCTTGAGGGCGCAATACCAAATTTTAATTTCCAGTAGTGCAGTTTACGAATAAATTGACTGTGTTGAACTCCAAAGTAGACATAGTGTGATAATTACAATGTAAACACGGTTCTAAATTGATGTAAATTTAAGGTAGGTTGAACAGGTTGACTGCAGGGGTCACACTTATATACGTTTGTACTCTAAAGTTAAGCGGTTTTATGGGAATAGCAGTATCTCGAAATAATTTGACCACAATAAGAATACTTCATGACATTTCTTAGTAATGCGTATTTTACTTATTAATAAGTAATCATTACTCAAATAAATTAGGTCGACTTATTCTACTACTGGCGATATTATATTGTTTTTAAAAAGCTGCGAATCGTTTCCTAAGAGCAATAGAAACAAGAGATTATTACATCGAATTCTTTAACCAAGCATCATAATAATGTGTAAAATCCAATAAAAACAAAATGTTACTCATATCGAACTGAACTAAAAGCCAACCTGTCCTGGTATCTGTATATCCCCATTTACTGAAAATTAATTATTGGTGATAATATATTATTGAGCTACGTCTTTGTAATTTACTAGCTAAGCAAATGCATTATAAGTTGAAGTACATCTTTTCACATTTTAGTTACTTCAGTTGTATTCCTCGTATGACAGTGATTAAATGAAAATAATAAAAGACACTCATTGTGGTTGCTCGGTTCATTGTGAGTTTGGAACTATGGAGTAAGCAAGCATAGAGGTATTTATTATTTCTCCTTAATCATAGTGTGAAATGCATAAAGGAAGTTTAGAAGGGAACAAAACAACTGATTGAGTAAGTTAAACTCATTACTGTCGACCATTCGTCTTTATTAGCTTAAATCGAGTAGGGGAAATGGAAAAGAGTCATTTAGCCTGATTTAGCTCATTCAGTCAGTCAGCAGTTTGAAAGGATGTAGTAATACTATTATATTATTTATTTATTGTACTGTGATCAATTTACGGTAGTTAAACCAAATGTAAACCACTTCCTGTGTGCTTTGTGTCATTGTGTTATCGTAGGCGGATCGTATGTAGTCTCTAGCACTATTCAATGGCAAAAAATACAAATGAACCTTACTACTGCAACTATCGTACCCTAAATAACATAAATGTACGTACTTTCTACACTATTCTATTCAATTAAACACTTAAATCGACTCCCTCCCTATTTACTTGTTATAATATATGTAGGTATACACCTTTCCTTTGTTTCCCCTCTAATTGCAATGTTTGTCCCAATAAAAATACTTGCTGAATTTTTTGCTTATATGATTCTAATCCTATATTCCTGCTAATTAATTATATATAATTATGAACAATAAAACATTACATCTACCTTTTCAACAAATATGTTGACATATATGTTCATGCATTACATACGCTTTTATGCATAGATTCATATTTATAAAGTAATTGTTTATATCTACTGAGTTTCTCTAATTTTTTAGTATTTTCAAGAGAAATTTATCGCTAGGATTAACTAATGTTTATTTTAATATATAGGGTTGTAAAAAATCTTTTAATATAATGTACAACAGATATATTTTTTATCATCGTTTTCGTTCATTAGAATTGAAATTTGTAATGAAATTGAGAAGATATTATTACCAATATTACGAAGGTATTTCCATTAAAATATTTGGATTTGTGTTTGTTTCTGTAAAGATTAGTTAAAATTTAGATTGTGGCTGAGTTGAATAAGTCATGCTAACTGAAACAGAAATTTGAGCAGGGAAAAGCGGAATAGTTGAGCTTTTTAATGTTCTTACATAGTTTGAAAGAGTTATTTTGTTAACTTAGGATTGGTGGTATGTATTCAGTTGGTTAAGTTCTGAAAAGAAAGATAGTATGAAATGCCACAGAGAAGATACTTACTCACCCGGTTCAACTTGGACTTTTCTGTCTGTTCTTTAGAAGAGAATCTGAATTCTGAATTTGTTTTGGCTTACATCCCATTAAGTGTGTAAAGAGGGACTTTAAGAGTACAAGAAATTTCTATAACCCTCTTGTTTGTCATACTGCAATGTTCTTTTCAGTTTTTTCCTGTATCTACACAGTCACAGTATATGCTATGTATCGTATAATGTAAGCTATTATAATCTGTATGTTTCTGTATGTAGCATATTTGTAGAATTGAATAAAGTGAGTATTACCGTGGAAGATAAACGAATGTAATAAGAGCGAAGGTTGACTTACTTGACTTTGACTGTTAACTGTGTTAACAAAGTTAGCACTTCTTCACAAAGAGTAAATTTAATAATCATCTCGTCATCTGTTTTAGTTTAAGTATGGTAGACTGCACATTTAAAAGATATTATGTACAATGTACCAATTTGTTGTAGTAGTATTTATGCAGTATTGTATTTTTGATTTGAGTTTCCTTTAGTTTGTCTAGTAATAGTGATATCCTTCAAGAAATGATGATATTGTGTTTGAAAAGGATAAAAGCTAGTTGAAGATCAAGTATGAATGAATAATTATCTTTAGAGTTAAGTTAAAGACATGTGGTCTGGTTTGGTGTCTCATTTATATTTGGTTAGGAATATTATGTACGTAGCGGTACGGTTCATTTCTTCCGTAGTGTGTAGTCCTTGTAATTCTGTTCTATGTATAGTATCTACAGCGTGGGACTGAAGTTATGCACCATAGGGAAATAACATATAGTTTGTGCCACAAGTCACGCACCATAGGAAAAGGGATGTAATGTTTGAAAATGCTTCTGAAACTGTTTGAGAAACATTTTGAAACATCGTATCTAATGCTATTTACTATGGTGCGTGACTTGTGGCCAATGCTGTAGTGTAGTAAATAGTAAATATCCGGTATTCTTGCATTACTTGCAGACAGGCATGCATAATAGGTCTGTGCTATCTTTCCACTATGATTAGCTAAGCTAAGATAGACAAGAGATAGAATCGCCGGTATAAGAAGAGGAGTATAGGGAAAAAACGGGAATCGAGTCGAAATACCCGAAGGAGGGTTTGGAAGCCAAGACTTTCATCTTGACTTGTGTTCCCGGTTTGAGACATTTGTGTGAACCGGAGTAACATTCATCCAGTGTGGTTTGGTTTGTGCTGGGGGCGAAAACCTTTTCCTTTTCATTACTACAAATGCGTTTGAAGAACGAGTGAAGATGAAAGGATTAGATCTAAGCCTAGGGCAATATGTCTGTTCAGTGTTCAGTTAAACTCCAGTCAGTCACTCATGCAGTCTATATAGACTTATCTTTAGATTTCACTCCGAGTCTCTTAGTTTCTATTTGCATGCAACAGAAATCCTATGTCCCGGTGTAATGTATATTTGGGTAATAATGTGGGTAGTGGCTACACACGTACTTTCTAGCTTTAGAAATACTCATATAGGAGATTACCTCATTCTCCATACTTTTCTTCATTAGATTTTTCTGTGGTGAGCAAGTATACTAATAGTATTTGAACATATTTGTAAATAATGTGAACAGTTTTTACTTCTGTACTGCAGCTGTACTGTAAAATAAGATTTGTAACAGTTTTATCAGTACCACTGTAATGGAAGTGTAAATATAACTGAAATCCTAGGTGCAAAAGGTACATATTGCACTGTAGCAGAGAAAATGTTCAAACGCTCAGGAACAAGACTGCATTGGGCTTATAAAAATAAATAAATGAATGGAAAAAGGAAATGCATGCGATGCGACAAGAAATGAGCAAAAAATCCCTGCGTTACGTTATGCTACGTTTACGGTTGTGGAACAGATATCATACTCATGTAGACAGTAGACGAAGGGAATTAATTACTCCAGCCAAACAGATTCCATCTACTTTATATTTTTAGAATTTACATGATCTTTCTATTATGTTAACAGCTAAACGGAACGTCTTCCCAACTCAAACTCACTTTAATACCTATTTTGTCTCCGTCCCGTCTACTTTTGTCATTTCTATTATTTATCTTTTTTCCTTGTGTATTCTCGCACTCGCACTTGCTAATCCAGCAGAATTTTTAATGCTTTCCCTACACTTCTTCAGTGTTGAAAGTACTATGACTAATGGTGTTGACAGTGATCTACTTTGTATAAATATTCTTCACACTTCAGTATATTTTCTCAGTGAATAAACAACTAATTAATATTAAAGTTCATTTTTTAGGAATAATGATCTCCTGATAATCTGTTTTTCATTTAAATTCTTAAATACGGTAAAATTCAACCTCATGGCAAAAACCGAATCTATTTTACTCAATGCTTAATATAATATTAATATTAATATTGTCTTACATAGACGTGTAATTTCACCTTTAGTCCTGGTTTTGCAAATAATATATAGGAATGTAATTTCAAATCTTTTTTGCATATTTCCCAATATTTCTTTGGTTTTCGTACAGAGTTGAGTATAGAGGTAAAAATATGCTAGATGATAGCAAAGTTTTTCTATTAGTAAGTTTACAGATTTGAAACCTTGTTTTCAGGCAAAGAAGAACTTTATGTTCAATAGTTTCATTTCTACTTTGTTTAAAGACTGGTGACTAGGGCATGCTCTAAAGCTTAAATTTCTCATGACTTTGCATAATGTCAAGTTGTTTTCAATAGATATTGAATACTTGAAAGGAAACAGGATGATTTATTGTAATACAATTCAGAAGAGTCGCTCTGCGTATGGTTTTTGGTCATACATGAAATTACGCGTTTAGGTAACTGCCTACATTCTTTTACGATGATGGTTCCTGAACTTGGTTTTAACTGCTAACTGGCATTTGTAAAAAAACAATTCAACAAGTTATTTAAATACTTCATTGGATAAAGATAGGAGGAATTTATGTTGGAAGCTATTGAATTTTTGACGATTTAGCAATTTTGCATTATAATTCGATATCTTGTATCCTAAAAGCATTTCTATACACAAATACACATGTAATTTTAGTTGTATTGCATTATTGTTTCGGATTACAGAAGCTTAAACGGAAATCGATACTTTTGGTGTTCGCTAAAATGCTGATTCGTTAGAAAATAATTTTCCTTTTGTGGTGCACATAAGGATTTGCAATATTATAATACGTTGAATTTGTTATTAAGGAAGATAATGAAACCTGGTTTAGCTATGTTATGTTGCAAGAGTAAGTTTAACATGTTTGGTTGGTGGAATGTGATTTTAACTACCTTGAAGATGTAGCGTAAGCTATAAGACGTCATTCCATAATGTAAAATATGGTAGCCACATTGGTGTGCAAAGCATTTAGCTACTTATCATATAATAACGTCTTAGAAGGAAACCAGAGAAGAGCAGATCGTGTATACAAATTGCAAGGGAGCCACAAAGGTTAATGGCAATGTGGTTTGTTATATATGAGCATCGCCTTTCGTTCTTAGTCTACGGTCTGACTTTCTGACGATGAGTTTAGGACACGAGCTATGTATTAATGCATTAAGTATTCCATGGAATGCACAAACAATTACAATGTGATAAATTTTCTTAGTTAAGAGTGACATGATGCGCTATCCTGCTGTTTAAGCTAACTCAACTGTCATGTCGCTGGTAATTAATAAGAAAAAAATTGCAAACATCGGGCACACACTCATTTAAATATTTCTACTCTCTATATTCTCTATTGTAACTTGTGCCTAAACTGAACCTACTATTAAAGAAGTAAAATCACTTCTCTGTTATAGTTCTTGTATTTGTGGATAATATTTTTGTTAATTATGGATACAGTGAAATAAAATTACAAAAACGAATTTGCAAACCATTTTTTAAAATTTTGCATCATTCGAATATTTGCTTTATGTAGTTATACAGTAGATTATTCTTTTCATTGTGGTTGTGTAGCAAAAGCAAAAAACAATTATAAATTATTTATGAATGACAATTTGTTTTAATAATTTAATATTTTCTGTGAACAGATACTACAGAACCTAGGGAAGGTAGACCGGACAGCAGATGAAATATTCGATGAACATGTAACACATTTTAATAAACAACAGAACGCTGCTACCCGACTCCAGAAAGAACTTAACAATTACATCCGCTGTATACGAGGTAATTTCTAAAAACATTTTGCTTACTAATACATACAATATTGATTGTATTCGTAATACAATAATGTTTACATTTTCTGGCGTACGAAGAAGTGTTATGATACGAACCTTATCTAATGACAACAGAGATACTAGCATATTGTAACAATTTATTTATAAACATTTGTAATGCATAAGCAACTTTTTACAGGCTAAGGCTAATGGCATGTATAGCAGATGTGAATCCATTCCATTGATTCTATTGCTAATGCAAATGTAAAATAAGTCATTTCCATGATTTTTTCATGTACATGAGACTATTGCTCCCAAACCGAAGTCTGGTGTATTCTCTGTGTAAATTAGGTATGCATTAGTAATTCCTCGTAATCCTCTTTTGTGCGTAAATGGGATCGACGAAACATTTGTCTGCAGCGATTTGTTTTGGAAATAATGGGAAGGCTAGTGTTAGAATCATTATCGAACGTAAATATTTGTATTGGCTGTATCTACAGTCAATACCATTTACTCTGTTGGTGTGACTTGGATGGAGATATTTTGATCAAAGTGTCACTGTTCTGTCTAGATTAAATATGTTTGAGTATCCGAATGAATTGTCCCAGAGAGGTTTGAAACGGTGAATATTTACATATTTAATATTACTGTTTGTCTTGTTTGTCATGAGAAGGCGCGATATTAAAAGGGGAGGAAACAGACTTGACAGTGACATGCGGTTGTAGACTTAATTCAATATCTATCTAGTATCTGTAATGGAAGAAAGGTAAAAGTGTAGCATTTGTTTAGGAGGAAGCAGATGTTGTCATGTATTTGCATAGCGTGCACACTCAGACTTAGTAGACAGGAATATTTAATTTTATTACTTATGTAATAATGAAAAGGTACATTTCCATCGTTTACATACATATGTATCTTTTTTTGTGTCTATAAAGAAATTGATAGGAAATCAAATTTTTTTCATAAATTTTCATGGGCGTGTCTTGCCCTTAAACCACATTTACATGGGCGATGCAGTACATGAATGATTTAGTTTGTTACGCATTACCATTTATTATGGATCTTGATAGTGAGACTATTAGAGATATCAGGACTATTCACGTTTTATCTTACAATTCCTTAGGAGAAAGGTTGTTTACGTTTATTCTTTGTGTTGGTACTTTATGGGAGTGTTTTAGCAAGTTGCTACGAAAATGGTTTATTTATGGAGTTATTAAATATTTAAGATACGCTGGCATTACTGGTAAAGTATTGTTGCTAATGATATTGAACTCGTTGGTTGAGGCAGGAAAATTAGAGTTACGAATAAGGAAGTTTTGCTTTAGGTAGCAGAAGTCTGTATATTATTGTGCAATTATAAGAAAAACGCAGTTCATAAAGAAGAAATGGATACACGAATTTGAAAGTCATTATTTGAGAAAATTGAATCTGAGGGATTTATTGGTATAGGTTTTCTTTGCCTCAAGTATTTTAAGTGTAGCTGTATGACTCCTACAGAGATGCACCGTAGAGTAGTGTAGTGTAAAGAAACGAATAAATATAAATAAACTGTAAACCAAAAGCGTATCCTTTTTTTATTTTGCTTATGGTAATGACGTTTGTTTGTATGTGGTGAAGTGAAGGAAGTTTGAAGTGCGAGAGGACTAAGAATGGAAAAGTGGATTAGATTGTGTATTGAACCAAAGTAAAATAAAATGGAAATATTTCGTTTAGTATGAACATGTTTGTGAATTTTTTTGATTTTATTTTATAGGCCATTAACATCACTTTGTACAGAACAGAACATCTTTGGCATGGCAAAAGAGAAAGAAAGATGGCCACATTATATGTACGTGGTAGACGTACGTTTGCAGAATTCGTAGAGAGACAGTACACGCAAAGTTTCTGGATTCTTAATGTGTATAGTGTGTATACAGCGTTGGCCCTAAATTACGCACCATAGGGAAATAACATAAGGTTTGAGCCATATGTCATAGAAAAATGCATATAATGTTTGAAAATAGTTCTCAAACTGTTTGAGAGATATTTTCAAACATTGAACCTAATGCTATTTTCATATGGTGCGCGATTTAAGGCCAACACTGTAGTTGGGCTGACTGATTTTCAGTAGAGCATCCTTGACTCGAGTGAGTTGTATTTGCATTATACATCACATCAGTTGAGCAGTGATGTGGATGTGAATTCTTAATCCGTTGGCGTAGCGTTGATATGCTATGTCACGACTGAATTGGAAATGGTAGAGAAGTTAGTTGAGGGAAATCAAGTTAAGGTGGTATAATATAAACATTTATTGTAATTGTAGTGTAGTTTGGGAGCTTCCCTATTTGTACATGTGCATATTTAAATTTAACGTTGCATTTCCAATGCATACCGATATAAAATTGCAATTTTTATTAAACCTCCTCAGGCCTGAACTGATATTGATATGGGATACTTGATTGTTATAATATTCTTTACATAAATTGCAGCTGTGACTTGTAATACTTAATATTGTAGTATTTTTACCGCAGTGGTATAGTTAGTAGCGTAACATAAGGCAAAGCGTACTAAATACGGAAGTTTAAGTAGGCTAGTTGTTCATAACAGGACTGAGCCTCACTCGGACACTTCTGTTAAGGGAAGGAAAAGGAAAACGAAAAAGATCAATGGTTATTACTACTTGGGAAATACACTGAGTTGTGGGAATTTATCTTTCTGGTTTATTATAGTCGATTCATATCGCGTGATTTAAATATCCAATGCTATTGTGTAGCACGTCTACTAACTTTCTGAAACAAGTAAGGAAAGGGTTTCATATTGTGTGTAATATTATTATTACAATGATGGAAATACTAATACTGATATGCGGCTAACTATAATATTTACAATTTCGTACCAGTGTGCAGGTAAATCCATTCTCGTCTCGATTTTCAAATTAATAAGGGTGGGTTGTACTTGTAAAATGTATATAGTATGTACAGAGAGGTTCAGTACAAACGGTACATAGGGCTAACCATATTTATATGCAATAACATTGCGTAAAGTCTAAATAGCATTTTCTTTTACACTGTAAGTCCCATGTAACATTTGTACTGAACCTCACTGTAGAATACTAGTGTAGGCTAAACGGATTTTATGATTCACAGAAAACAATTTTGGTAGATATTTCTGAATTGGATTTCCTCATCAAGACCAAATAGTAAGCAGACAGCTTGTTTGGTCCAAACGAGTACTATTAGAAAATCGAGTTGACTTTATCTGCACTGCTTCACTTAACTTGGCTTACATTTCCCAACGAACAGACAATTGAATAAGCCGAAAGATACAAAACCACAATTGGAGATCCAATAGCCATTCTCTTAGTCATGCTTTTAGCGTGTCACGCCGACCCAAGTCTACACTACTTCCTAATTTGGTTTCTTGAAACAAATAAATCTTGGAATGTTTCCTCTTTAAGTAGTGACTAAGTAAGTGTAGCGATTGCATATAATTTAGACGCAGTTTCAAGAAGCTCTTGCCATTTAACCAATAGGTATGTGCATATACACTTCGTAGAACAATGTCCTATTGTTTTACCACACAGAACACATTAAATGTCTATATACACAATAACTGCGTTTCAACATTTGTCAAAAATATGCTACCTACTTATCGCAATATACAGGGCCGCTAGAAACACTTGTCACTTTTAAAGGTTGGGACATGTATTTATGTGACAATGTATTTTCGTTATTTATGTCGCGATTTTACCTTTACATTTCGTCATTTTTTTGTAAATTAGTCATAAAGTCCTTTAAAATGGTCACATTAGCTTTAATGTTATGCAAAACTACTTTAGATGACTTTTAGCAAAATTTTGCTGGAGTAAATAAAATGTGGTATAAATTGGTGTAGGTTATAAGGTGACCAAATGGTTCTGTAGTAGAATAAGTATTGCTAATTGGTACATACTTGAACTTAAACCAACACGAGTTCCTGGTATTTCATGGAAATTATAATAGAATGGAGCGTGGCCAAGTTATGAAAGCAATGAGGTATGAAATATTGCACAGTAGGCACTGTAATTCAAACTGATGATAATGGTCAATAGGATTTAGTGTAATCAGAGCCGTAAAGATGTACTTTATAGTCTACCTGTTGTTCTCGGATGTGTTTTATTTGATTTGGCGTATCTTGCTGGCTGATTGCGAATTCATTGTTGAATTACAGAGGAACGGTACATATTTGTATAGTAGTACTATGTATTGTAGCACAGGTACATTGGGAAGAGGGCTACGGTTTACATTACGCACAGGCATTATTGTGTCCATTGTAGCATGAGTGAATGGCGAAGTTAGGCTAACTAAATGCTACATGCTCATGCACAGTGCAATTCAATACACAATCAGTAATCAACAATACAAGTATGCAAAATTTTCGAGTTGAGAATGTAAATGACCGGGCTAGGTTCATTTCTTGTGCCCAAGTTCAACTAAACTGTTTAGGCATTGAGAACCTTTACTTATTAAGTATTGCAAATTATGTAGCAATTGCCAACAGATTTTACAGATCCTTTAAAATTGAATAAAAAATGTACCTACATATTTTTATAATAGTAAATTGTAAATGAAAGAAGCACATCAGCTGTTCTCATATCGGATATGATGGCCTATGATCTCGTGATGTTCTTTATTAAGGAAAATAAGTACGTACCAAATAATGTGCATGTTTACTTATTTGCTCAAAGTAAATACTTTTCGTTTAACAGTTTAGCATTGTTGTGCACTGGCCTGACTGCTTATTGAAAAGATATTTGCCAATTCATCTCTTTGTAAGCAACTCTTTAACATGTTTGTAAGTTTGGCAAGTTTTCGTTCCTTGGTGGAGGTGGATTGGACTACATTAGTATTTTTTACACACAAATATCAACAATTTACTTACGTTCCCTACTTATTCAGTAACAACACAACAAAAGAATGCACTGCACGAATAAATAGGTCGATCTGAATTGTAAACCCGTACTCAGTATTGACTATCATGTTACGTAACATTTAGGAATCGTTAATAAATTGTGCATGATTGAAATAATAATGAAATATGAAAAGAAATCCGTTATTGTAGTAATGCCTTAGTCAATTCATAAGGAAAGGGAGATGAAAGTATTCGTGCCATGCCAGACATAGTTAGAGATAAAGATAGTTTAGATTGGGGATATTGGAATTTGCAATTGATACTGAATTCTTTGAATGTTTAAACTGAATAAATTATTGGCATTTGTTTTGTGACGATAGTAAACAGAGTTTTCGAAGAAATAAGTTCTCATTACCTTGTTGGTAACCGTAATAAATCTGCGTGAACTACAATAGGACAGAAATTAGTTTGCAAAGTGGTTTTGCTCCAATTACTTGTTGAAAAAAATGATTCGCTGCGATTGAATGCAAGTGCAATACATCCATAACACCAGAGCAGGTTTTATTTGTCTTTTAGGAATGTTACTTTATATATTATTATTTTCTGGTGTAGTGTGTGGAATGCGATTGTTATACTTTGTGCACGTACCTCCAGGAAAATAATGACAATAAGTATATCGAGAAGTAATAAAAGGTCGGCTAACCTTGTTTAAAGATAACAAAACTGTATACACAGGCTATTATGTGGTTTAACTGCGTATTTACTACTGGTGAGGTGCACACTGCGAATTATTGCCACCTGTGTATTGAAAGACTAGATTTTTGACTGAAATACTTATCGTAGTATTCTTCCAAGTAATAAATTACAAGCAAGTTGCGAGAAATGTGGTAATTGCTAATAACAAATACTTTTATGTTTGTAGTAATCAACCAAGTAACAATAAGCTTACTTACAGTTTCATATAAACTTGCGTTGCAAGCAAAACCAAGGAGAAAAAAGTTTACCTATATAATTTTTCTGTACACATACGCGTATTTGTTACGTTACAGGTTACCTGTGTCTGTCAGTCAGTAGAGTAGATCAGATCTTTGATTTGATTTCCATTGATCCTTTACTTAACCATAAAAAATCAAACCTGGTACAGAGTAAGTAACCTGTGACGTGTGAATTTTTAATGTCAACCAAGGATTAACAGTTGTATAATGTATTTAAGGGACTAATCTGATAATCTGATTCTCTGTAACATTTATAGTTGCGTATTGTAGTTTTTAAGTTCAGCCAAGCATGAATGAAAAGCAATGTTTACATTATGAATTTGCATTGCGTATCGATTTCATTAGCTCCTCCCCTTTTTATGTATGTATTTTTAGTAGCTACTTTTTGTATCTTGTTGTTTACAATTTAGCATTGTTATCAATATCATGCTGCTCGTGTCAGTTGTAAATGGAATATTTACACTGCGTAGGTAGAGTTTTTGTTTTCACCTAAGTAATTGCAGTGAAATGATAAAATTGAATAATGTGCTCTGGATATGGTCTCTTCTAATGAGGTTGAAGATCAGGAAGGAATTCAAATGAGAAGAAAAGTTCCATTTTCCATAGGGGAGGTTTCTCTTCTCCTTCTGCTGAGAATTGATTGATACTGCATTTGTGTCAGATTTATCTGAGCACGCATTTTCTCAGAAAGCAATATAATTTAAGGTTTGATCATTTATGTATGCATTTTTACACATGTAGGAAATGATTAGGGTCTAAGGTTTCTGCGTATGTAGGCAGATAATAGTAAACAGGAGTCTGTACCTATTAGGAGTGATGAACGTAAGACCGGGAGTGGAATATAACAGCAAATGAATATTGATTGTTCTGCAGTTTGGTTTATGTTTGCTTTTGGCGATCAGTGGTACTGATACGTGCATAAGAGGAAAATTTGTATTTTCATGTGGGCGAATAATCCGTGAGCAATCTTAAGTAGACGATGAGAAGATCACATCAGGCAATGAGGACATCGCCCTACCTTCGATAATTTTACAATTATCACAGAAAGATTAATATTGTTTGAACTTTTAGTTGACTCAAAGATAAATTGATCCTACACTGTGAGAATGCTTTAAGGCGTGGTGCATATAAAGATTACAAACGTAAACTTATCAAGCGTTTTCGGAAAATAACTCGAAACACTGAAAATTATGCATTTCATTGGTATAGATTTCTATAATCTGAATAGAATTGATATTGGAATAAATATAATCGCTTTGTTAAATCTTTAGTAGCGTAATCGCCAAAAATTATATATATTCAGCCAATAAATATCAATTTCTGGTCTTGGATAATCTGAATAGAAATGTTATTGGAAAAAATATAATCGCTTTGTTAAATCTTTAGTAGCGTAATTGCCCTGTTTTGCAAAAATACTCAGAATGGTTCTATTTTTGTACCTTTAACTTCAAGATACGCATTTATTCCATTTATATCCCGAATAATTTCTGAATTGATGCAGATTTAAGGAAAATAGTTTTGAAAATAGTGTTCCTGATAAAAATTAGTTTAAAAACTGAAATGTAAATTTTGATTTTAATTGCAGCATGTGCTGGTGCAAGCCGAGCTCTTCTTGAGGCCGTGAGTGAAGTGTACGAACCAGAATGGGGCGGCAAAGAGCTTCTAACAGTGAACTCTCAGTCAGTTGAAATGCTTTGGAATGACTTTGCTCACAGACTGGCCGAGCAAGTTCTCATACCGCTCAATACGTATCAGGTGAGTGGAGCTTCTTTGAAAGTGATCAGTTACTCCGCATGGGACTTTTATTTGTCTTTTATGCTTCTCTGTGCTTAAACATTTTCTAATTACGAATGGATGGCCTGTACAGCTTTCTGAACCTACAAAATCTACGACTGACCCTTCCAGACCTAACCATAATGTAGTATAAATAGGTTTCCTCCCTCCTCGTCTCTTCTTCACCGTCATAATTCATTTCTTCTTTCGTAATGCTGTATAATGGTTATTTTGTTTCTCACACACTGCTAGACCAGTAGACAGGTGTGCAAATGAAATATATACGTTTTTTACGACCAAGAACTATAATAAAAGGTACTTGTATATGGCTAGACTTGTTCTTTACTACTTATCACCAGTTTTATTATATTATAGTAAGATTATAATGGGTTGTGATAGGATGGGAAATATTTGTGGTATACTTATTTTCTAACATACATAATACTTTAAGCTACTTTCGTTCTATCTGTATGTCTGCAGTCTACAACTAGAATTTATATTGTATAATTTTGAAATACTTACGTAGGATGATTATGAATTTAATACTTAGATTGTCAGCTTGGATTTTATATACAATAGCCTTTTGTTCTTATTGTTTGTATAGTCTGGCATATGTTGTATGTGGATTAAATGCTCCTTTTTATTCACCTTCACATTGACTTCTGCAAAGTAACCAAGTTTAATATTTTTGCAAGTATTTAAATCTTTCTCCCATGTCAATGTTGATTTTTATACTTGGGATGTAACGTATGTAAGTAGAATGAGCTAAACGTTTCTAATTTCTGTGAATTTAATAGTTTACGATTGTTGATTTTTCCTTAATGAAGTTTATGAAGGTTAACGTAAACTCTAATTGTGATTCGGCAAGGAATGTTATCTAGAATAAAATGGACTTTACATGTCGCATCCTTTGAGGAGAATTAATTCTCGTAAAGTGTTTCTACAGACGATTGGAAACGAAGCATCTAGGAGAATTAATTCTTTATTGAGTCAAATGAAATTGTTGAATCGGACATTTAAGTGATGCTGATCGTATATCTTATATGCAAATTGAATTGTGGTAAACTTGATAGAATTACTGTTAACTGTAAAAATGATATTAAAGAAAGAAGTGTGGTAGAGAAGGTTTGCAAGTAGATTTTCAGGTTTTGACGCATTTCCCTTGAAAACTCTTGGATTGGGTGATGGGTAGGCTGTAGACAATAGAAAGACGAAACTTTCAAGAAAGATGAGCATTTAGATAAGGATGACACACAGGTGGAGGTGAGTGTGTGTATGAACTGCGTAAATCCACTTATTTTTATTTGTGCAGGTGATAAGTTGTATTGCAAGTTGGATTGGTGAACTATATTACCCATGTAAGTTGCTTTTGCCTTATACTGGTGCAATTGAAACTTTGAAACGTGGTTTTTAAATTCAGGTTAAAGGCTAGGTTGCATTTCCATTGATGTAGGTAAAACTTGAGTCTGCCCCAGGATTAATGGGTTTTAATAATGTAAATCCTCGTAACGTAAGGCAGATGGACAAATGCAAATTTATTTTTTGTGTAATAGCCAATGTCTGACTCGACTTGACTTTTGGCATACAACAAGCATAGAACAAAGAAACGTTTTACAGTAACGTAGATAATTCACCTGCCTTACACTTCAAGAAGTTACAACTACTCTCCTTCAAAAGTCAACAGCTGATACTAGTCTAGTGTAGTATCATACATAGATCCTTCGCAAACTAAATTGCAATGTAAACGGTGACCCATTTTCCCTGAACTTGTTTTAATATGCATTAAAGGTGAATTTCTGCCCTTTCCGTCTCTCTAGACCTACTAACTGATACTCAAGTAGTAGTTTTCAAGTAGGCAATCAGATAACACATAAATATATAAATTCTATTCCTTCTTTCTTGGCTCATCCTTTTTTATTACCAGAGAAATACTTATAAATTCACCTTTTCCAAAAGTACTACCACAAAATACACAAATTTTAGTAAGTAGGGGTAGGACCAGAAACAAAATTCTCAATTGCTGTCCTATTTATCCGTGTATGTACATTTTTCAGATGAACTTGTCTGATTGTGCTGTAGGTATATTTTACTTTTGTATATTCAAGTGCATAAATATTGTTGTTAGTGGGTTAGGTAGTATTTTGGAGTGTGCAAGTAATGTATTATTTGCTTTCGCATTCCTTGGGGTCTATCTATTAATTCAAGTCAAGTACACGTTGTTCAAAAATGTAGTGTCATCCATCATCGAATCACTTCATTATCGCACACTAAGGTTCTAGTATCTATTTGCATGGTAGCAATAGCAAGAAAAATATCTAGATACTATTCCTATTGTAACCTGAAGTTCTATTCTTACCTTAGGTTACAGTGCAATGCAAATATCAAAGTGTATCGAAATGTCTTTGAGAATGATATATTATACGTCTATAAAAATAATTTCTAACCTAGTAAGATGAGTATAATATGTAAAGTAGGTACAGTAATCCTATTACTTGACTTACCTAACATAAGCAGTTAAGCTGACTTACAATAGTTAAGAACAAGGCAGGGCAACTCTGCAACTTCCTTTTCTGTTTCATTGTACATGTGTATTATACTGTAGTAGTATGTTAATGAGTTTCTCTGCTCAATTCTCTCCCTTCCCTCCAGAGACGGAGTTAAAAATAGATATGCATGCCTCTGTTCTCTGGTCTGCTCTTCGTAATAGGAAATTGATGTCCTACTTCAACAATACATTAATACCTCATTGATGGGTCACAGATTGGTATTTACACATTGTATTCTGCATAATAAAAGTTTAAATGAACCTTTAGTTTATACACACTGATATTTTCATTAATAATAATAATGCTTTGTTAGAATTTTTTAAATCTATGTATTAATACTGCACAATAGGAAGAAGTTGACAAAAATTCATTCACAGAGTTTTAACTTGATTAAAATTCAATTGAATATTTAAATGTGGAATCTAATATGGTAAAGGTATTAGGTTCGTGGAACAAAAGAAGTATAAACGTATACCAGATTGATTACAAAGGTATTTGTTAACATGACATTTGCAGATGTTGCAGGAATTGGAAGCTTTACTTTCATACACATGAAATGAGCAGATGGGTCACTGTGTCAAGTTACATATGTTACATACCGATGTGTGAAAATATAGTATGTGTGCATACACACCTAGATCTTTTGAAAATGTTCATGTCAAGTCACATTATTGTGTCCATGTCACTTGAGACAATTAGTTTGCATTAGTTTTACGATAATGAGACAGACATGGGTGAGGCCATTAATTACTATTACTCTGTAACAGTTGAAATTAAACCAAGTATTAAATAGAGTGGAATAAATAAACCAAATCAGATACATAATGTAGTTCATTATACTTATGATGATATTTGACATGGCGTGGCATGAAAATGTCAAGAGAATTTTACGAATCTTGAGATTGGAAGAATGGTCCTTCAATTTGCTTGGTTATTAAGTTATTAAGTACACGGTTAGCATTTAAATGATATTGGTTGAGTTTGGCGTGGCGTGAACGTGTGTTATATTTCTACAGGGTGATTCTTTTTCTTTGACTGATTCATTGCTCTAAGAGATTTTGGACCACAATTGAAACATGAAATTACGGTGCAATCGAAAAAGAATCACCCTGTATTGATTTGTTTGTGTGTTGTATATAAATTATAAATCTTTCTTGCTTGGTACTGCGGTAGCTGGGGTTATAAATGTGGTTTTAAGTGAAATGGTATTTTTTGGCCATAATGAACTAGGGACAGTTTCCTGAGACACGAAAGAAGATTGAGAAGAGAGGACGAAAATTAGTGGATTTTGATGGGGAGAGACACGCTTTGGAGGCCCTCCAGTCGAATCCAAGACGGGCTGAAGCCAAACTGGCCAAGCAACGTGAAGCCCTTGAAGCAGCCAAACGTACTTATGAAGTAAGTCAGTATCCAAATATCCACAATATCCATATTTCTTGTATACTTAACCAAAACCAAGTTTACTATGCATTTTTGGAATAGTGTTACAACTTGCAAACTATAGTCATAATGTTTTCTTTGTTGGTGCATACTAATAATAAAACTTACAAGTATATTTTTATACTTCAATATTTTCAATATACGCAATACCCAGTAGGTTTCTATCTACTATAACTGTATGGATATTAAGAACATAGGCATGTAAATTGAAAATTGGCGTTCATGATTGGCTCCCTTTTCGGTCAAGCCTCACATTCAATTTAATGGATGACGGAAAAATTATGGGGTCCCAACGAGAACATTATGAGGCTATAAAAGATACTAATAACTATCATTATGGGAATGAAAGATCGTTTTGTTAATTTCTTTTTACACTACACCGAAACGGAAAGGCGTTAATGATTTTTATGATGTGTTGACGATGTCGAGAATTTTGTGGGTACAAACAGTTTGTTTTAGCTTATTTTGTTGGTAATAAAAATAAAGGATTCATATTCTACTTAAGAGCCAAAATTCCTCCTAAATACTTTTATACCTGGATTTAAAATTAATGTTACACAATTACAGTAGATAATCCTTAGCTCATAATCCCATGGATATTATTTGAAGTTGCAAGTTTTAAGGGAAATGATTGGGAACAGGATGCAGTTTAAGAGAAACAGGAGTTAATGATTAAAGAGTATTTTAAAATTTCATTTGTGTTCCTTTTCAGGTATTAAATTCAGAATTACACGAAGAACTCCCAGGCCTGTACAACTCAAGGATTGTATT
This sequence comes from Yoshiicerus persimilis, assembly GCA_020352615.2. Lineage (NCBI taxonomy): Eukaryota > Metazoa > Arthropoda > Collembola > Entomobryomorpha > Tomoceridae > Yoshiicerus > Yoshiicerus persimilis. The sequence goes on from CM036943.2 coordinate 10,097,601, forward strand.
TTTGGTGAGCGCAATGAGCACGCTTTTTGCTTCAGAGCACATCTTCCACTCGGAAACGTCAAAGGTGAGGATCGATTTGTAATAAATCAGAATAATTCTCAAAATCTCTAAAAATTGTTAATTAATTACATATTTTAAATTAGAATTGACTCAAGGTTACAGAAATGCCTAATATTCAGTTTTAACTAGTAAATTAATAAGAGAAAAAGCTGCAGGAATGTTTGCGTATAGTTAGACAGGTAAACTTTAATGGTTCAGAATTGAATAAAATCTCTATTAGGAGAAAAATAAATAGTAAATCTTTAGTTTGTTAAAAAATGCCGCAGCAGTAAGTATGAAAACAGAGAGATGCATAGAGATTCTCATACATATGTATTAAACGTGCCTGAAAATAGTGTGCGTACGTACAATATATTTGCTATATAATGTTGCAAATAGTATTTGAGAAAGAATAATATTTTTGGTTGTAGAATCACGATCGCTACCGCTGCGAATACTAAACGATGCTATATGCATAATGATGTGCTTTATGTATGCGTAAAAATTTACACCAAGGTTGTATGGTAAATGAAAGAAAATGACAGGAGTGTGTTAATTGTTTGGGAGGATTTTATTTTTATGTTTCCGTTTTTAGTGATGTAACCCGCATAGTACTTTGTAAATACTAGGCGTAGATATAGGAATCCCAACATTAAGATCATATATCAGAAAAGGTTGGGTTGATGACGAAATGACGACGACTCTGATACTATATTAAAGTATTCCAATGTTAATGTTCATTCAACCATATAGAATACCAGTTAGTATCGTATTGCATCCGCATACCTCTCCACCAATAATGGGCTATTCAGATTGTTAAAATAAACAATGCAGCAATATTCTAAGTTTATTATAGCCCACAGCATAAGCAATCTCTTTGTTTTCTATGCGTGCTAAGGTGACATTCATTAATAACATGTAGCTCTATCATTCTGCAAAAATTCCTATTCGCCGTTTTTGCCGAATTAAAGCCCCTGGGGTATTATTGTTTCAAACTGTCAAGAAATGTGTATATTATTAGCCCCAGGGGTATTATTACAAGTAATTGTACAACGGAATTATAATCTGAATGTAATTTTTCTGTTATTTATCGGAATAATACCACTTGGGGATTATTAATTCGGCAAATACGGTGTATAACTTTTTTACTGTTAATTACTGATATCTATTTAGAATGGATTAAATGGGATGGATGAAATTTGGGACAATGGATTATGACTGGGTGTTATATTTGTGTACAGGTATTTACTGAACTGGAAGGAATTGTGGAGCGATTGGCAAAGGAGAGCGCAAAAGGAAATCTTAATTTCAAGGTGCCTTCAAATGCCATTCTCAACAGCACTTCTGACTCGCCAAAAGAAGGTAACTAAAACAAAACTCGGCACATATCTGTTTAAAGGCAGATAGACATATTAATTTTTCTTCTTTTTGTTTGTTCGCTAATAAGTAATTGTAGTAATTTTGTAATGACGTTCTGTACCGTATGATTTTGGTTTTTAATTTGAAGTGTGTATTTTAGCCTTAAGTTACTTTCTAGTACTTTAGTAGTGTTTTGTTCATTAAACTTAAATACAAGTGACAATATTGACGTTATAACGGAAATCTTCTACGATAATGAGTATAATCAGGTATAGGGATACTTAAATCTTACTTTAGGTGTTAGGTATTAAAAAAATAATATTTTTGCTATTGTGTAGTTATGATAGTAACTTTGGTCAACAATTAAATACGTAATTGAAAATTAACTCTTGTGTTTTCACTGACATGACATGCAAACCTTAACGAATATTATGATAATTTGTAACATAGCACGGAGACAAACGGCAATTCGTATCACATTAGCTAATTACGTTTCATTTGCATCGTATTATTCGTATTTAATTGACTAATTCATATTTCTCACGTTTGAAACTGGTAGGCAGTGTTTGTTGATTGATTGAGGGTGTTCTGTTCTCTCCCCAAATAATGAATAGCGTGAGTGAGTGAGATCATCCTGTGTGATGAGAGTGAGACATGATTTTACTTAACATTTACTTCGGCTACAGAGAATAATTTCCAGTTTTATCTTCTTTCGTGTGTTTACTGTTCGTGTGATGTAGGATAAGTGTTTTAGTACTTATGTGGGATGATGATGTCAGTGCTAGACGCTATCTCTCCCAAACACACTTTTCCAAATAAATATTTACGCGATCGCTTTGTAGAATATTATTTTAGGTGCAGAGCTGGTAATACAACATATTATTATGTAAAAGAATCTCTCTCCATGAATAATGCACATCAAACCTCATTATAACACTGCACAGACGTACTCAGGCATATATAGGACGAACAGGTGATGCATTAATAATGGCGAACCTGAATTTCGTTACTAACTAATGAACTATCTCTGTACAACGCTGCTTCGTACACTTCGTAGCTTAACGATTGACTTTGACCCTGACTTCTGATTAAGAGGCGGAGGGAAAAGTCATTTGTATTTATTTACAGACGTTAATTACCGATTAGGAATAGTAAAACCGAAGGAGTTAGTTAAAGATAGTCAGGTGACAACCAATTTCCCTAGTGTTAATGAAAACGATAAGGTGTCTGATAAAATGGAAATACTTAATTATGAACAACGCAGAGTAGTGTAGGATATTTCGATTCTGTAGTGCAGTTATATTTGAAATATAGGTTTTAGGCCACGTTAAGAACATTTATTATTACCTTAAGTAGGACAAACCAGGTTAAAAGGAATCGCTGTGTTCTTTTATTACCCAAATGGATGTACAAAGTGGTAAAAGCCCCCGAGGACTCTGAGGAGTAATTATTATGCGGACAAGAATGTCCAACAAAAGAAAGGATGAAAGTTTGTAACTTTTAAATGCTTTCCTTAGAAGGACATGGTAGAAATTATAGTTGTGTGCACTCTATACGAATATAATGATGGATTAAATACCTAGTAAAAATTCTCACTTGTTTACAGTTACCCTCGTTATCTTTAAATCAATAGAATCCTCAAGTAGGTTGTAGGTTGCATTTGTCTATTGAGTTGTTTTATTTATTAGACGTGGGAAAAGCCAGTTCTTCATTCTTATAAAGGTATTTAGACCAAAGATCCTGAATACTAGAGTTTCTGATGGTTATCGAAATATTGCGTAAACGCATATATACCTAGGTAGGTGACATAGTGGCTGTAAGTATGTAAAAATGTACTATAAACTATTGCACATGTAAATAGTTAATTAAAACGATGGTTATCACTGGTAAATAAGTGCATCGCATTTCAATTGCAATATTAAATAATGCGACGGGGATTGACTGCTTTTTAATTAAGGACGCTACTTACAATAAGTCATCGACAACGTCAGGGATGTTTCTGTACCTCTTTCGACTTTTGTCAGGATAAAAGCGAATAAAGGCGTGCATTTCTGTATTGGTGCGAGAATATTGAAATTAATTTATCAGTAATTAAAAAGAAAAGAAGGGGAATCGAAAAGTTGATAGGTTAGCACCTTAGTGTTAGTATCTTAGTATAGAAAAAAGTTTCGTGTCTTAGAGATATGCATTAGGTAGGGCACACGAGTTAGGAATATAGTTATTCATGAGTAAAGCTCATTCATATGTATCCAATGCATTATCTGTAGAAGTGTAGGTACTGCATACCTTCGTTTCAGTACGGTTCCGTTTCTGTGTCATCTATTTCTGTATCAGAGCGACTAGTGACGATTTCTAACGAAACCAAGGAAGGGTTATCCTATATGGAAAGTCAGAGAAGATATTCTTGGATCTAATGCAGTAGTTTCTCTGTAGTCTGCAAGTCTCCAACTATTTCATCCTCCTCAAAGTCAGATACGCAGACATAGACAGACAGAATATATTTAACACAATGTAACCTCATGTCACGTTCAAATATCTCAAGTACATAAAATTAATGCATTTCATGGAAATTGTCAATCGCCAGTAATGAATTTATTAATCCAGCGAAAAAAAATCAAAGAATAGTTTGAATAGGTTTAGAATTTTTAAGGTTTCGTGAATTAGGACAAAGTAAATGACTTAAATGACAAATTAAAAAGATTATTAAGGATAGTGATGATTGTTACTGACAAATTAAATGTTACTTGATAATTTATTGACATTATGACAGTAGTGGCTTTGAATTGACATTTTAACGTATTTTGATAGATGATAGATATTTTAAAATGAATAATAATCTAAATAAATACGTATTTTGGATGCTCGGTTGGATAACACAATTAATGCATGGGTTTTGTTTGTTGTGTGGTCCTAGTAATTGTAGATACAAATACAGTGAAGGGAAATGGGAATGTGAGCCCGAGTTCGCCGGTGAGTAAGAGCATTCCTTCAACTCCCGTGTCATTGTCTTCCCCGCCAACGACCCCAGTCGAGGGAAATAACACAATGCTGAGTAATAACAAGTCGGACACACAATCACAACACAATCACGTGAATAACAAATCGGAAAGAAATTCCTCATCGAATAACATTGCCTCTACTACCAATACTACAATAACTAGCACTACTACTACTACTACTTCTGCTACTACTATGAATGGAAATTTGAATGGTGACTCCCCACCCACGCCTCCTTCTCCCGTCAAATTGGTCAATGGGATTGGAAGCAAAACAAATGGTGACGGTGGTGGGTCAGGTGGAGACGGTGACGGGGAACACGAAGGCACACCCACACCAGGTAGAAATAATCACAACAATCACACTACTAGTAATTCCGAAAAGCTTTCTGCCCCACCAGGTAAAATCAATAGTAGTGACAAAAGGGACACTAATGACAATAAGGACGGTGGCAGTGAGAATACTGACAGTAGACAGAAACAAGAGACGAAATCAGTTGTTGAGAAATTGGACAGAGTTGACAATGGAATGACTCCGACTCCTAACAATAGGAAAAGGGATGATGATAATGGACGTAGGAAAAGTGACAGTAGCGTTAGCGAATGTAAAGGCACTAGTGCCAAAATCAATGCTCTTCCTCCTCTTTCAATTGCACATGATTCAAATAATAATAATGCGACTCCGGCTGGTGTAGTTGACCCCGAGAAGCCGGTGAAACCTTTGCATGGTATTTTAAATCATCATGGAAATGTGCATGCTAATTCTAAGCACAATGGAGACTTGTCTGAGACCAAAGACAATTCTGACAATAAGGACACTGTGGCTAATAATAAGTCGGGCTCTACCTCCGAGTCGCAGAAAGAACCCGGTAAGATTCACATTCACATCAACAACCAAATGCTTGCTTACAATTTTATGCACAAGATTTCACTTTTTAAGCTTTTTTCCTTTGGTTTGATTTTATCTGCTATTTTTCACTTTTTAAACCGTTTTCTCTAATTATATTATAACTTATGTCTGTAATATAAATCTAATTAAGATTCGCTACACAATATAAATTTTCACATGCACATTTTTGTAATATTTAATGGCACAGTGAATTATTATGCACCTGCAGTGGAATGTTGATTGTATAAAAACTAAAGTGGTAAAGAAAAGTATATAGAGGCTTTCATAAGTCAAAGCTTATAGCAATTTGAAACAATCAGTTTTATTTTTATTTACATTGCATTGTAGTGTCAAATTTGGCAGAACCTTTGTTAAGATTTTGTTATTTTTTGTATTTTGGAATGGGTATTTTTAATGAATGAATTATTTCCTATGTCACTGTATATGTATTGTATATTTTATTGGAACTGGAAATGGAAACTAGACCAGGAATCAGACGTACGTTTGTGGGTACGATACGATGGATATAAAAATGACTGAAAACTGATAGCTCAACCATGAAAATGATTAATACTTAAAAATAATCATTAAAAACAGATAGTACAGTAGTATATAATATTAATGTAGTAGTAGAAAGTGTGGACAGTTGCTTTGAGTTGGATTCTCTCTAATTTTAGGAGTTTTGTATCGGGTGAGAGCCACATATCGCTACCAGAAGGAAGATGTGGACGAACTGTCTTTTGACGCTGGGGAAATCATTCGAGTAATTGAGTACGACGATCCTGAAGAACAGGTGTGTATTCCATCAAAAAAATGCTTTTATGACAGTAACTGTAGTTTCTGTAGTCCAATCCCTTAAAAAGTAGCAATACTAACTAATACAGTTGTTTAGAAAAATAATATTCTTTTTTATTTTTTCAATTTTTATTGTTTCAATACGTATGAATCAATTTCTTTGCTTAGTTTTAGATATTTTCGGCTATTTTTTTCTCGTGAATGTGACTTATCTGTCTGAGTTTCTGTTTTTTCTGTACATATAATGCTGGTATAATTTATTTAGTTGTTAATTGCTCTAATTATAGGAGGGCTGTCTCATTTTTAGCAATAGTAATTTTAAGGATATGTAATGTAGTATTTGGAATGAGAATTGATGTTAATTATTTTGTTTTGTGTTTTTTGGAGCAGGAGGAGGGCTGGCTGATGGGTGTGAAGGATAATGGAGAGAAGGGAATGTTCCCTGCCAACTTCACTCGGCCAATTTAAATTGATACTTTGTATTTAATTCTTGTTTAAGTACTTAAAGAACCTCTATTGAGTCCAATTGCAATTTGGATCCGAAATATATAACTCCAGTCCTGTCTATGCAGTCCAATGAATGAAACTACTGACAATGAATGGTACATTATGAGAAAGCAACCTGATGAACCTCTACCCGTCTGTCTAAATCTAATAATACAAATCATGTACTGCTACTATTTATCGTTACACAATATTGAAATCGTACTATTAGAACTAAAAGAGCCAAATGTAATTGACAATATAGACATAGAATGTAAATTCTGGCCAATTGGTAATAATGTGAACGTATAAGGTTACTTAGTCATATATTTCTTGTTGTAGTGTGTAATATTTCATGGACAACATTCAAGATTATTAGCTACTTTACATAATACAATTTTAATGTAGAAGGAAATGTAGTGTTTAGTGTTTACCTGTACGTGTACTTAAATACTCTTAAGATTTGTGGTTTGATGTGAAAAAACGTTGAAACTAACTTGAAATGATTATGTAAAGTGTTAAAGACAGATTTCATTCTATTGTGCTGTTTAGCTGTGGACAAAATGATTGATATCTGATTTAATTGTTGTTCTGAAAAATGTCGCATGCTTATTATGACTTTGAAAAAAGGAAATCTCAATATTGACTAGGTGTGTACTGCAGAACTGTAGACTAGGTGCCGATTGTTGTTAGTTGAAAATGAAATGCAATTTTAGAGTTTTAGTAGTGGAGTTAACACACACATTATTAACATTATCTTTACACATTGCCTTTATAATAATTATGTATTTACAATATTACAAAAGTGTTAGCAATAATAACCTAGCTAAATGTAAGACTTAATTATTTTATGACTATTGTTCATAATCACTGTTTTCTTATCTTATTATTAATTGGTGCGAGTTAATTATTCTACCATTGTTAGTTTGAGTATGTGAGCAATTGTTGTTGTTACTTTTCAACTTTTCCAAACTGAAATGCAACGTTAACTACACTGATACTAATGGAAAGAAAAATCTGATGCATATATTAATAATGTTTTGAGAGCGACAACCGACCACATGAAGATGCCAAATACATATTTACGTTAAATCAGACCAATAAATTCTAATTATTATATACTACAACGATACGGATTAGGGAAAGGAACCAGATTACTTATACCACACGACCAGAGTGTGCCTTGTCTTGTCTTATCTTCGCTTACAATAAATAAATCAACCATTTTATTACACAAATAGGCTGGGAGGATTGTCGTCTTGATTCCCTTATCTTGTTTACACTGGTGGAACATTTTTCCAAAATACATAACGAAATGTGTAAAAATATTATATTAATCCTTAGGTTGTATATTATAAAGTTGAAGCTAAATGAATCGTAATAGGCTAGTATAAAATAAACTGTGTGTTTTGTGTGACATGGTATCGCCGAACCATATTTGCTGAATAATAATGTCAACTTAGTGCCAAAAGTGAAATTACGAAGCAACGTACACTCAAACTCGTACATGAGTTTTAAACCAACAGTAACCCAATACAGCTACGAAGAAGAAAATGCAGTTATAAAAATATGCATTGTTGTACGTTTTGTTCTGGTACACTAATACTATAATGTAAGATTAATAATAATCAATAGATTACTAAATATCAGCAAAAGAGTTACTTAACATATATAATATCAGTCTTTAATGTATCGTAAATGTAAATAATAAAGAAATATATCGTTGACTTGTTGAATGTTCTTGTACTTAACTTACAAACAATTTAATTACATACTTATTAACTATTGTACCGTATTGCAGTAGTATTATAGAATCTGTATTAATTACTTATTTAACCACATACATGTTAAATGCCCGAATGCATGCTACATATTGTAATGTCTATATCTACACTACAATGCTATATTATAAATATGCATTAATTGTAATAATGTTCATCATCGTTTAATAGTCGAAGGAAGAGTGTTGTCAGTTTATCTCTATATAGTTTAGATCTTAGACGCTTAGATCCTAGCTCTATTATACATACATACATATTGTTACAAATTACAATTCAATATTATAACTGCATACGCTATAGTCGAGTAATTCTATGTAAACAGACGTAAAGTATACAAAATAAATGAGTGTTTTAGTGCGTATTGTTAAGTAGTTAGTCAAAATAATATATATTACCCGCTGTGCATAAATACTTTACTTAATATTCAAGACTATAGTGGTTGGTTGATTGATTTAAACTTTTTGGTGATAGTGAATACATTATTTAGGGATCCAGTTTTAAATATCTATTAAAATTGTTATATTAATTGGCCCTGAGAATAAAATTGATGTTTCTTTTCAATCACTAACATAACATCCTAACTTCTTAAATGCATTCAAATCCATTCTCTTTCATCATTTATTTGCAAAATCTACTAAAAAAATAAATGAGAATATTAAAAAAATGTTTGCATAAAATAAGATGGTCTAAATTGACTTGAAATGTTGTGAAATGAAAAAGTAAGACATAAAAAGAATTTGTTCAGTTTTGCCTACAAATTCGACATGAAACTGGTGAGTTTTCAATAGTAAATTATAATTGTAATTTCTAGTATTGTTATCCAAGGTGCTTAGGTCTATGTTTAATGTTTATATAATAGGTGCATGCATATTATGATTATTTTTTACTTAGGATTACCATCTAGGGGTTATATTAATAATAGAATGACTCTATTTTGTAGAGAATTTTTTTGTGCATCCAATGAACGTGACCACATCAAAATCGGTTGTCATTTAGTCCTTGTAATATCTATTTGCATGAAAATCAAATTCATGTTTTTGAATCTAGGAATTGTTTTCGAGGCAAAATCATTTTATTTTCAATATTCACTAGTCGTATTATGAAACTTCAATATGTTGTCCATCTTTTCCAACTTATTTCATCCAAATCCGTTGATATTTGGTGGGTGAAAAAGTCAATGTTGTAGAATATAGTAGTTGGTAATAATATAATGCAGGCAGGGGTGTCCAAAAGTCTAAGACCAAGAGGAGTTACCGCATAGTTATATACATCATTCGAAAGGAAATTTTAAGGCGAATCTAATGAATCTTGTCTCATTAAAATCGGTTGACATTTACTCCTTCTAATATCTAATTGCATGAAAATGCAATTCATGTTTCTGCATTTAGGAATTTTTTTCAAGTCTAAACAATTTTTTATTAAATATAGACTAGTCTAATTATGAAACACTAATATGTTAGTGAAATTTTAAAAAAAGTTTCACTCCAATCGGTTGTCATTTACTTGTTGAAAAAGTCAAATTTATAGAATAAAGTGCGATAATAATATAATTATTGTTCATTTTGATAGTCGTATCCATGGAGATTATTATTATAGTCCTGTTCCTTTCTATTCAACTTTTCATATGTTACGGGTAACTTTTGAAATTCTCCTAGACCTACAAGAAATGAAGAAACCTACTGTTTTGGGTCAAGCTGGTGGAGTATTTAACCGTATAGTTATATACATCATTCGAAAGGAAATTTCAAGACGAATCTAATGCACCTAGTCTAGTCAAAATCCGTTTACATTTACTCCTTCTAATATCTAATAGGATCAAAATGGAATTTCTTGTTGTTGACTTAAATGACAAATTAAAAAGATTATTATTAAGGATAGTGATGATTGTTACTGACAAATTAAATGTTACTTGATAATTTATTGACATTATGACAGTAGTGGCTTTGAATTGACATTTTAACGTATTTTGATAGATGATAGATATTTTAAAATGAATAATAATCTAAATAAATACGTATTTTGGATGCTCGGTTGGATAACACAATTAATGCATGGGTTTTGTTTGTTGTGTGGTCCTAGTAATTGTAGATACAAATACAGTGAAGGGAAATGGGAATGTGAGCCCGAGTTCGCCGGTGAGTAAGAGCATTCCTTCAACTCCCGTGTCATTGTCTTCCCCGCCAACGACCCCAGTCGAGGGAAATAACACAATGCTGAGTAATAACAAGTCGGACACACAATCACAACACAATCACGTGAATAACAAATCGGAAAGAAATTCCTCATCGAATAACATTGCCTCTACTACCAATACTACAATAACTAGCACTACTACTACTACTACTTCTGCTACTACTATGAATGGAAATTTGAATGGTGACTCCCCACCCACGCCTCCTTCTCCCGTCAAATTGGTCAATGGGATTGGAAGCAAAACAAATGGTGACGGTGGTGGGTCAGGTGGAGACGGTGACGGGGAACACGAAGGCACACCCACACCAGGTAGAAATAATCACAACAATCACACTACTAGTAATTCCGAAAAGCTTTCTGCCCCACCAGGTAAAATCAATAGTAGTGACAAAAGGGACACTAATGACAATAAGGACGGTGGCAGTGAGAATACTGACAGTAGACAGAAACAAGAGACGAAATCAGTTGTTGAGAAATTGGACAGAGTTGACAATGGAATGACTCCGACTCCTAACAATAGGAAAAGGGATGATGATAATGGACGTAGGAAAAGTGACAGTAGCGTTAGCGAATGTAAAGGCACTAGTGCCAAAATCAATGCTCTTCCTCCTCTTTCAATTGCACATGATTCAAATAATAATAATGCGACTCCGGCTGGTGTAGTTGACCCCGAGAAGCCGGTGAAACCTTTGCATGGTATTTTAAATCATCATGGAAATGTGCATGCTAATTCTAAGCACAATGGAGACTTGTCTGAGACCAAAGACAATTCTGACAATAAGGACACTGTGGCTAATAATAAGTCGGGCTCTACCTCCGAGTCGCAGAAAGAACCCGGTAAGATTCACATTCACATCAACAACCAAATGCTTGCTTACAATTTTATGCACAAGATTTCACTTTTTAAGCTTTTTTCCTTTGGTTTGATTTTATCTGCTATTTTTCACTTTTTAAACCGTTTTCTCTAATTATATTATAACTTATGTCTGTAATATAAATCTAATTAAGATTCGCTACACAATATAAATTTTCACATGCACATTTTTGTAATATTTAATGGCACAGTGAATTATTATGCACCTGCAGTGGAATGTTGATTGTATAAAAACTAAAGTGGTAAAGAAAAGTATATAGAGGCTTTCATAAGTCAAAGCTTATAGCAATTTGAAACAATCAGTTTTATTTTTATTTACATTGCATTGTAGTGTCAAATTTGGCAGAACCTTTGTTAAGATTTTGTTATTTTTTGTATTTTGGAATGGGTATTTTTAATGAATGAATTATTTCCTATGTCACTGTATATGTATTGTATATTTTATTGGAACTGGAAATGGAAACTAGACCAGGAATCAGACGTACGTTTGTGGGTACGATACGATGGATATAAAAATGACTGAAAACTGATAGCTCAACCATGAAAATGATTAATACTTAAAAATAATCATTAAAAACAGATAGTACAGTAGTATATAATATTAATGTAGTAGTAGAAAGTGTGGACAGTTGCTTTGAGTTGGATTCTCTCTAATTTTAGGAGTTTTGTATCGGGTGAGAGCCACATATCGCTACCAGAAGGAAGATGTGGACGAACTGTCTTTTGACGCTGGGGAAATCATTCGAGTAATTGAGTACGACGATCCTGAAGAACAGGTGTGTATTCCATCAAAAAAATGCTTTTATGACAGTAACTGTAGTTTCTGTAGTCCAATCCCTTAAAAAGTAGCAATACTAACTAATACAGTTGTTTAGAAAAATAATATTCTTTTTTATTTTTTCAATTTTTATTGTTTCAATACGTATGAATCAATTTCTTTGCTTAGTTTTAGATATTTTCGGCTATTTTTTTCTCGTGAATGTGACTTATCTGTCTGAGTTTCTGTTTTTTCTGTACATATAATGCTGGTATAATTTATTTAGTTGTTAATTGCTCTAATTATAGGAGGGCTGTCTCATTTTTAGCAATAGTAATTTTAAGGATATGTAATGTAGTATTTGGAATGAGAATTGATGTTAATTATTTTGTTTTGTGTTTTTTGGAGCAGGAGGAGGGCTGGCTGATGGGTGTGAAGGATAATGGAGAGAAGGGAATGTTCCCTGCCAACTTCACTCGGCCAATTTAAATTGATACTTTGTATTTAATTCTTGTTTAAGTACTTAAAGAACCTCTATTGAGTCCAATTGCAATTTGGATCCGAAATATATAACTCCAGTCCTGTCTATGCAGTCCAATGAATGAAACTACTGACAATGAATGGTACATTATGAGAAAGCAACCTGATGAACCTCTACCCGTCTGTCTAAATCTAATAATACAAATCATGTACTGCTACTATTTATCGTTACACAATATTGAAATCGTACTATTAGAACTAAAAGAGCCAAATGTAATTGACAATATAGACATAGAATGTAAATTCTGGCCAATTGGTAATAATGTGAACGTATAAGGTTACTTAGTCATATATTTCTTGTTGTAGTGTGTAATATTTCATGGACAACATTCAAGATTACTAAGATTAGCTACTTTACATAATAATGTAGAAGAAATGTAGTGTTTACCTGTACGTGTACTTAAATACTCTTAAGATTTGTGGTTTGATGTGAAAAAACGTTGAAACTAACTTGAAATGATTATGTAAAGTGTTAAAGACAGATTTCATTCTATTGTGCTGTTTAGCTGTGGACAAAATGATTGATATCTGATTTAATTGTTGTTCTGAAAAATGTCGCATGCTTATTATGACTTTGAAAAAAGGAAATCTCAATATTGACTAGGTGTGTACTGCAGAACTGTAGACTAGGTGCCGATTGTTGTTAGTTGAAAATGAAATGCAATTTTAGAGTTTTAGTAGTGGAGTTAACACACACATTATTAACATTATCTTTACACATTGCCTTTATAATAATTATGTATTTACAATATTACAAAAGTGTTAGCAATAATAACCTAGCTAAATGTAAGACTTAATTATTTTATGACTATTGTTCATAATCACTGTTTTCTTATCTTATTATTAATTGGTGCGAGTTAATTATTCTACCATTGTTAGTTTGAGTATGTGAGCAATTGTTGTTGTTACTTTTCAACTTTTCCAAACTGAAATGCAACGTTAACTACACTGATACTAATGGAAAGAAAAATCTGATGCATATATTAATAATGTTTTGAGAGCGACAACCGACCACATGAAGATGCCAAATACATATTTACGTTAAATCAGACCAATAAATTCTAATTATTATATACTACAACGATACGGATTAGGGAAAGGAACCAGATTACTTATACCACACGACCAGAGTGTGCCTTGTCTTGTCTTATCTTCGCTTACAATAAATAAATCAACCATTTTATTACACAAATAGGCTGGGAGGATTGTCGTCTTGATTCCCTTATCTTGTTTACACTGGTGGAACATTTTTCCAAAATACATAACGAAATGTGTAAAAATATTATATTAATCCTTAGGTTGTATATTATAAAGTTGAAGCTAAATGAATCGTAATAGGCTAGTATAAAATAAACTGTGTGTTTTGTGTGACATGGTATCGCCGAACCATATTTGCTGAATAATAATGTCAACTTAGTGCCAAAAGTGAAATTACGAAGCAACGTACACTCAAACTCGTACATGAGTTTTAAACCAACAGTAACCCAATACAGCTACGAAGAAGAAAATGCAGTTATAAAAATATGCATTGTTGTACGTTTTGTTCTGGTACACTAATACTATAATGTAAGATTAATAATAATCAATAGATTACTAAATATCAGCAAAAGAGTTACTTAACATATTATAATATCAGTCTTTAATGTATCGTAAATGTAAATAATAAAGAAATATATCGTTGACTTGTTGAATGTTCTTGTACTTAACTTACAAACAATTTAATTACATACTTATTAACTATTGTACCGTATTGCAGTAGTATTATAGAATCTGTATTAATTACTTATTTAACCACATACATGTTAAATGCCCGAATGCATGCTACATATTGTAATGTCTATATCTACACTACAATGCTATATTATAAATATGCATTAATTGTAATAATGTTCATCATCGTTTAATAGTCGAAGGAAGAGTGTTGTCAGTTTATCTCTATATAGTTTAGATCTTAGACGCTTAGATCCTAGCTCTATTATACATACATACATATTGTTACAAATTACAATTCAATATTATAACTGCATACGCTATAGTCGAGTAATTCTATGTAAACAGACGTAAAGTATACAAAATAAATGAGTGTTTTAGTGCGTATTGTTAAGTAGTTAGTCAAAATAATATATATTACCCGCTGTGCATAAATACTTTACTTAATATTCAAGACTATAGTGGTTGGTTGATTGATTTAAACTTTTTGGTGATAGTGAATACATTATTTAGGGATCCAGTTTTAAATATCTATTAAAATTGTTATATTAATTGGCCCTGAGAATAAAATTGATGTTTCTTTTCAATCACTAACATAACATCCTAACTTCTTAAATGCATTCAAATTCTCATTTCATCATTTATTTGCAAAATCTACTAAAAAAATAAATGAGAATATTAAAAAAATGTTTGCATAAAATAAGATGGTCTAAATTGACTTGAAATGTTGTGAAATGAAAAAGTAAGACATAAAAAGAATTTGTTCAGTTTTGCCTACAAATTCGACATGAAACTGGTGAGTTTTCAATAGTAAATTATAATTGTAATTTCTAGTATTGTTATCCAAGGTGCTTAGGTCTATGTTTAATGTTTATATAATAGGTGCATGCATATTATGATTATTTTTTACTTAGGATTACCATCTAGGGGTTATATTAATAATAGAATGACTCTATTTTGTAGAGAATTTTTTTGTGCATCCAATGAACGTGACCACATCAAAATCGGTTGTCATTTAGTCCTTGTAATATCTATTTGCATGAAAATCAAATTCATGTTTTTGAATCTAGGAATTGTTTTCGAGGCAAAATCATTTTATTTTCAATATTCACTAGTCGTATTATGAAACTTCAATATGTTGTCCATCTTTTCCAACTTATTTCATCCAAATCCGTTGATATTTGGTGGGTGAAAAAGTCAATGTTGTAGAATATAGTAGTTGGTAATAATATAATGCAGGCAGGGGTGTCCAAAAGTCTAAGACCAAGAGGAGTTACCGCATAGTTATATACATCATTCGAAAGGAAATTTTAAGGCGAATCTAATGAATCTTGTCTCATTAAAATCGGTTGACATTTACTCCTTCTAATATCTAATTGCATGAAAATGCAATTCATGTTTCTGCATTTAGGAATTTTTTTCAAGTCTAAACAATTTTTTATTAAATATAGACTAGTCTAATTATGAAACACTAATATGTTAGTGAAATTTTAAAAAAAGTTTCACTCCAATCGGTTGTCATTTACTTGTTGAAAAAGTCAAATTTATAGAATAAAGTGCGATAATAATATAATTATTGTTCATTTTGATAGTCGTATCCATGGAGATTATTATTATAGTCCTGTTCCTTTCTATTCAACTTTTCATATGTTACGGGTAACTTTTGAAATTCTCCTAGACCTACAAGAAATGAAGAAACCTACTGTTTTGGGTCAAGCTGGTGGAGTATTTAACCGTATAGTTATATACATCATTCGAAAGGAAATTTCAAGACGAATCTAATGCACCTAGTCTAGTCAAAATCCGTTTACATTTACTCCTTCTAATATCTAATAGGATCAAAATGGAATTTCTTGTTGTTGACTTAAATGACAAATTAAAAAGATTATTATTAAGGATAGTGATGATTGTTACTGACAAATTAAATGTTACTTGATAATTTATTGACATTATGACAGTAGTGGCTTTGAATTGACATTTTAACGTATTTTGATAGATGATAGATATTTTAAAATGAATAATAATCTAAATAAATACGTATTTTGGATGCTCGGTTGGATAACACAATTAATGCATGGGTTTTGTTTGTTGTGTGGTCCTAGTAATTGTAGATACAAATACAGTGAAGGGAAATGGGAATGTGAGCCCGAGTTCGCCGGTGAGTAAGAGCATTCCTTCAACTCCCGTGTCATTGTCTTCCCCGCCAACGACCCCAGTCGAGGGAAATAACACAATGCTGAGTAATAACAAGTCGGACACACAATCACAACACAATCACGTGAATAACAAATCGGAAAGAAATTCCTCATCGAATAACATTGCCTCTACTACCAATACTACAATAACTAGCACTACTACTACTACTACTTCTGCTACTACTATGAATGGAAATTTGAATGGTGACTCCCCACCCACGCCTCCTTCTCCCGTCAAATTGGTCAATGGGATTGGAAGCAAAACAAATGGTGACGGTGGTGGGTCAGGTGGAGACGGTGACGGGGAACACGAAGGCACACCCACACCAGGTAGAAATAATCACAACAATCACACTACTAGTAATTCCGAAAAGCTTTCTGCCCCACCAGGTAAAATCAATAGTAGTGACAAAAGGGACACTAATGACAATAAGGACGGTGGCAGTGAGAATACTGACAGTAGACAGAAACAAGAGACGAAATCAGTTGTTGAGAAATTGGACAGAGTTGACAATGGAATGACTCCGACTCCTAACAATAGGAAAAGGGATGATGATAATGGACGTAGGAAAAGTGACAGTAGCGTTAGCGAATGTAAAGGCACTAGTGCCAAAATCAATGCTCTTCCTCCTCTTTCAATTGCACATGATTCAAATAATAATAATGCGACTCCGGCTGGTGTAGTTGACCCCGAGAAGCCGGTGAAACCTTTGCATGGTATTTTAAATCATCATGGAAATGTGCATGCTAATTCTAAGCACAATGGAGACTTGTCTGAGACCAAAGACAATTCTGACAATAAGGACACTGTGGCTAATAATAAGTCGGGCTCTACCTCCGAGTCGCAGAAAGAACCCGGTAAGATTCACATTCACATCAACAACCAAATGCTTGCTTACAATTTTATGCACAAGATTTCACTTTTTAAGCTTTTTTCCTTTGGTTTGATTTTATCTGCTATTTTTCACTTTTTAAACCGTTTTCTCTAATTATATTATAACTTATGTCTGTAATATAAATCTAATTAAGATTCGCTACACAATATAAATTTTCACATGCACATTTTTGTAATATTTAATGGCACAGTGAATTATTATGCACCTGCAGTGGAATGTTGATTGTATAAAAACTAAAGTGGTAAAGAAAAGTATATAGAGGCTTTCATAAGTCAAAGCTTATAGCAATTTGAAACAATCAGTTTTATTTTTATTTACATTGCATTGTAGTGTCAAATTTGGCAGAACCTTTGTTAAGATTTTGTTATTTTTTGTATTTTGGAATGGGTATTTTTAATGAATGAATTATTTCCTATGTCACTGTATATGTATTGTATATTTTATTGGAACTGGAAATGGAAACTAGACCAGGAATCAGACGTACGTTTGTGGGTACGATACGATGGATATAAAAATGACTGAAAACTGATAGCTCAACCATGAAAATGATTAATACTTAAAAATAATCATTAAAAACAGATAGTACAGTAGTATATAATATTAATGTAGTAGTAGAAAGTGTGGACAGTTGCTTTGAGTTGGATTCTCTCTAATTTTAGGAGTTTTGTATCGGGTGAGAGCCACATATCGCTACCAGAAGGAAGATGTGGACGAACTGTCTTTTGACGCTGGGGAAATCATTCGAGTAATTGAGTACGACGATCCTGAAGAACAGGTGTGTATTCCATCAAAAAAATGCTTTTATGACAGTAACTGTAGTTTCTGTAGTCCAATCCCTTAAAAAGTAGCAATACTAACTAATACAGTTGTTTAGAAAAATAATATTCTTTTTTATTTTTTCAATTTTTATTGTTTCAATACGTATGAATCAATTTCTTTGCTTAGTTTTAGATATTTTCGGCTATTTTTTTCTCGTGAATGTGACTTATCTGTCTGAGTTTCTGTTTTTTCTGTACATATAATGCTGGTATAATTTATTTAGTTGTTAATTGCTCTAATTATAGGAGGGCTGTCTCATTTTTAGCAATAGTAATTTTAAGGATATGTAATGTAGTATTTGGAATGAGAATTGATGTTAATTATTTTGTTTTGTGTTTTTTGGAGCAGGAGGAGGGCTGGCTGATGGGTGTGAAGGATAATGGAGAGAAGGGAATGTTCCCTGCCAACTTCACTCGGCCAATTTAAATTGATACTTTGTATTTAATTCTTGTTTAAGTACTTAAAGAACCTCTATTGAGTCCAATTGCAATTTGGATCCGAAATATATAACTCCAGTCCTGTCTATGCAGTCCAATGAATGAAACTACTGACAATGAATGGTACATTATGAGAAAGCAACCTGATGAACCTCTACCCGTCTGTCTAAATCTAATAATACAAATCATGTACTGCTACTATTTATCGTTACACAATATTGAAATCGTACTATTAGAACTAAAAGAGCCAAATGTAATTGACAATATAGACATAGAATGTAAATTCTGGCCAATTGGTAATAATGTGAACGTATAAGGTTACTTAGTCATATATTTCTTGTTGTAGTGTGTAATATTTCATGGACAACATTCAAGATTACTTAGCTACTTTACATAATAATTTAATGTAGAAGAAATGTAGTGTTTACCTGTACGTGTACTTAAATACTCTTAAGATTTGTGGTTTGATGTGAAAAAACGTTGAAACTAACTTGAAATGATTATGTAAAGTGTTAAAGACAGATTTCATTCTATTGTGCTGTTTAGCTGTGGACAAAATGATTGATATCTGATTTAATTGTTGTTCTGAAAAATGTCGCATGCTTATTATGACTTTGAAAAAAGGAAATCTCAATATTGACTAGGTGTGTACTGCAGAACTGTAGACTAGGTGCCGATTGTTGTTAGTTGAAAATGAAATGCAATTTTAGAGTTTTAGTAGTGGAGTTAACACACACATTATTAACATTATCTTTACACATTGCCTTTATAATAATTATGTATTTACAATATTACAAAAGTGTTAGCAATAATAACCTAGCTAAATGTAAGACTTAATTATTTTATGACTATTGTTCATAATCACTGTTTTCTTATCTTATTATTAATTGGTGCGAGTTAATTATTCTACCATTGTTAGTTTGAGTATGTGAGCAATTGTTGTTGTTACTTTTCAACTTTTCCAAACTGAAATGCAACGTTAACTACACTGATACTAATGGAAAGAAAAATCTGATGCATATATTAATAATGTTTTGAGAGCGACAACCGACCACATGAAGATGCCAAATACATATTTACGTTAAATCAGACCAATAAATTCTAATTATTATATACTACAACGATACGGATTAGGGAAAGGAACCAGATTACTTATACCACACGACCAGAGTGTGCCTTGTCTTGTCTTATCTTCGCTTACAATAAATAAATCAACCATTTTATTACACAAATAGGCTGGGAGGATTGTCGTCTTGATTCCCTTATCTTGTTTACACTGGTGGAACATTTTTCCAAAATACATAACGAAATGTGTAAAAATATTATATTAATCCTTAGGTTGTATATTATAAAGTTGAAGCTAAATGAATCGTAATAGGCTAGTATAAAATAAACTGTGTGTTTTGTGTGACATGGTATCGCCGAACCATATTTGCTGAATAATAATGTCAACTTAGTGCCAAAAGTGAAATTACGAAGCAACGTACACTCAAACTCGTACATGAGTTTTAAACCAACAGTAACCCAATACAGCTACGAAGAAGAAAATGCAGTTATAAAAATATGCATTGTTGTACGTTTTGTTCTGGTACACTAATACTATAATGTAAGATTAATAATAATCAATAGATTACTAAATATCAGCAAAAGAGTTACTTAACATATTATAATATCAGTCTTTAATGTATCGTAAATGTAAATAATAAAGAAATATATCGTTGACTTGTTGAATGTTCTTGTACTTAACTTACAAACAATTTAATTACATACTTATTAACTATTGTACCGTATTGCAGTAGTATTATAGAATCTGTATTAATTACTTATTTAACCACATACATGTTAAATGCCCGAATGCATGCTACATATTGTAATGTCTATATCTACACTACAATGCTATATTATAAATATGCATTAATTGTAATAATGTTCATCATCGTTTAATAGTCGAAGGAAGAGTGTTGTCAGTTTATCTCTATATAGTTTAGATCTTAGACGCTTAGATCCTAGCTCTATTATACATACATACATATTGTTACAAATTACAATTCAATATTATAACTGCATACGCTATAGTCGAGTAATTCTATGTAAACAGACGTAAAGTATACAAAATAAATGAGTGTTTTAGTGCGTATTGTTAAGTAGTTAGTCAAAATAATATATATTACCCGCTGTGCATAAATACTTTACTTAATATTCAAGACTATAGTGGTTGGTTGATTGATTTAAACTTTTTGGTGATAGTGAATACATTATTTAGGGATCCAGTTTTAAATATCTATTAAAATTGTTATATTAATTGGCCCTGAGAATAAAATTGATGTTTCTTTTCAATCACTAACATAACATCCTAACTTCTTAAATGCATTCAAATTCTCATTTCATCATTTATTTGCAAAATCTACTAAAAAAATAAATGAGAATATTAAAAAATGTTTGCATAAAATAAGATGGTCTAAATTGACTTGAAATGTTGTGAAATGAAAAAGTAAGACATAAAAAGAATTTGTTCAGTTTTGCCTACAAATTCGACATGAAACTGGTGAGTTTTCAATAGTAAATTATAATTGTAATTTCTAGTATTGTTATCCAAGGTGCTTAGGTCTATGTTTAATGTTTATATAATAGGTGCATGCATATTATGATTATTTTTTACTTAGGATTACCATCTAGGGGTTATATTAATAATAGAATGACTCTATTTTGTAGAGAATTTTTTTGTGCATCCAATGAACGTGACCACATCAAAATCGGTTGTCATTTAGTCCTTGTAATATCTATTTGCATGAAAATCAAATTCATGTTTTTGAATCTAGGAATTGTTTTCGAGGCAAAATCATTTTATTTTCAATATTCACTAGTCGTATTATGAAACTTCAATATGTTGTCCATCTTTTCCAACTTATTTCATCCAAATCCGTTGATATTTGGTGGGTGAAAAAGTCAATGTTGTAGAATATAGTAGTTGGTAATAATATAATGCAGGCAGGGGTGTCCAAAAGTCTAAGACCAAGAGGAGTTACCGCATAGTTATATACATCATTCGAAAGGAAATTTTAAGGCGAATCTAATGAATCTTGTCTCATTAAAATCGGTTGACATTTACTCCTTCTAATATCTAATTGCATGAAAATGCAATTCATGTTTCTGCATTTAGGAATTTTTTTCAAGTCTAAACAATTTTTTATTAAATATAGACTAGTCTAATTATGAAACACTAATATGTTAGTGAAATTTTAAAAAAAGTTTCACTCCAATCGGTTGTCATTTACTTGTTGAAAAAGTCAAATTTATAGAATAAAGTGCGATAATAATATAATTATTGTTCATTTTGATAGTCGTATCCATGGAGATTATTATTATAGTCCTGTTCCTTTCTATTCAACTTTTCATATGTTACGGGTAACTTTTGAAATTCTCCTAGACCTACAAGAAATGAAGAAACCTACTGTTTTGGGTCAAGCTGGTGGAGTATTTAACCGTATAGTTATATACATCATTCGAAAGGAAATTTCAAGACGAATCTAATGCACCTAGTCTAGTCAAAATCCGTTTACATTTACTCCTTCTAATATCTAATAGGATCAAAATGGAATTTCTTGTTGTTGACTTAAATGACAAATTAAAAAGATTATTATTAAGGATAGTGATGATTGTTACTGACAAATTAAATGTTACTTGATAATTTATTGACATTATGACAGTAGTGGCTTTGAATTGACATTTTAACGTATTTTGATAGATGATAGATATTTTAAAATGAATAATAATCTAAATAAATACGTATTTTGGATGCTCGGTTGGATAACACAATTAATGCATGGGTTTTGTTTGTTGTGTGGTCCTAGTAATTGTAGATACAAATACAGTGAAGGGAAATGGGAATGTGAGCCCGAGTTCGCCGGTGAGTAAGAGCATTCCTTCAACTCCCGTGTCATTGTCTTCCCCGCCAACGACCCCAGTCGAGGGAAATAACACAATGCTGAGTAATAACAAGTCGGACACACAATCACAACACAATCACGTGAATAACAAATCGGAAAGAAATTCCTCATCGAATAACATTGCCTCTACTACCAATACTACAATAACTAGCACTACTACTACTACTACTTCTGCTACTACTATGAATGGAAATTTGAATGGTGACTCCCCACCCACGCCTCCTTCTCCCGTCAAATTGGTCAATGGGATTGGAAGCAAAACAAATGGTGACGGTGGTGGGTCAGGTGGAGACGGTGACGGGGAACACGAAGGCACACCCACACCAGGTAGAAATAATCACAACAATCACACTACTAGTAATTCCGAAAAGCTTTCTGCCCCACCAGGTAAAATCAATAGTAGTGACAAAAGGGACACTAATGACAATAAGGACGGTGGCAGTGAGAATACTGACAGTAGACAGAAACAAGAGACGAAATCAGTTGTTGAGAAATTGGACAGAGTTGACAATGGAATGACTCCGACTCCTAACAATAGGAAAAGGGATGATGATAATGGACGTAGGAAAAGTGACAGTAGCGTTAGCGAATGTAAAGGCACTAGTGCCAAAATCAATGCTCTTCCTCCTCTTTCAATTGCACATGATTCAAATAATAATAATGCGACTCCGGCTGGTGTAGTTGACCCCGAGAAGCCGGTGAAACCTTTGCATGGTATTTTAAATCATCATGGAAATGTGCATGCTAATTCTAAGCACAATGGAGACTTGTCTGAGACCAAAGACAATTCTGACAATAAGGACACTGTGGCTAATAATAAGTCGGGCTCTACCTCCGAGTCGCAGAAAGAACCCGGTAAGATTCACATTCACATCAACAACCAAATGCTTGCTTACAATTTTATGCACAAGATTTCACTTTTTAAGCTTTTTTCCTTTGGTTTGATTTTATCTGCTATTTTTCACTTTTTAAACCGTTTTCTCTAATTATATTATAACTTATGTCTGTAATATAAATCTAATTAAGATTCGCTACACAATATAAATTTTCACATGCACATTTTTGTAATATTTAATGGCACAGTGAATTATTATGCACCTGCAGTGGAATGTTGATTGTATAAAAACTAAAGTGGTAAAGAAAAGTATATAGAGGCTTTCATAAGTCAAAGCTTATAGCAATTTGAAACAATCAGTTTTATTTTTATTTACATTGCATTGTAGTGTCAAATTTGGCAGAACCTTTGTTAAGATTTTGTTATTTTTTGTATTTTGGAATGGGTATTTTTAATGAATGAATTATTTCCTATGTCACTGTATATGTATTGTATATTTTATTGGAACTGGAAATGGAAACTAGACCAGGAATCAGACGTACGTTTGTGGGTACGATACGATGGATATAAAAATGACTGAAAACTGATAGCTCAACCATGAAAATGATTAATACTTAAAAATAATCATTAAAAACAGATAGTACAGTAGTATATAATATTAATGTAGTAGTAGAAAGTGTGGACAGTTGCTTTGAGTTGGATTCTCTCTAATTTTAGGAGTTTTGTATCGGGTGAGAGCCACATATCGCTACCAGAAGGAAGATGTGGACGAACTGTCTTTTGACGCTGGGGAAATCATTCGAGTAATTGAGTACGACGATCCTGAAGAACAGGTGTGTATTCCATCAAAAAAATGCTTTTATGACAGTAACTGTAGTTTCTGTAGTCCAATCCCTTAAAAAGTAGCAATACTAACTAATACAGTTGTTTAGAAAAATAATATTCTTTTTTATTTTTTCAATTTTTATTGTTTCAATACGTATGAATCAATTTCTTTGCTTAGTTTTAGATATTTTCGGCTATTTTTTTCTCGTGAATGTGACTTATCTGTCTGAGTTTCTGTTTTTTCTGTACATATAATGCTGGTATAATTTATTTAGTTGTTAATTGCTCTAATTATAGGAGGGCTGTCTCATTTTTAGCAATAGTAATTTTAAGGATATGTAATGTAGTATTTGGAATGAGAATTGATGTTAATTATTTTGTTTTGTGTTTTTTGGAGCAGGAGGAGGGCTGGCTGATGGGTGTGAAGGATAATGGAGAGAAGGGAATGTTCCCTGCCAACTTCACTCGGCCAATTTAAATTGATACTTTGTATTTAATTCTTGTTTAAGTACTTAAAGAACCTCTATTGAGTCCAATTGCAATTTGGATCCGAAATATATAACTCCAGTCCTGTCTATGCAGTCCAATGAATGAAACTACTGACAATGAATGGTACATTATGAGAAAGCAACCTGATGAACCTCTACCCGTCTGTCTAAATCTAATAATACAAATCATGTACTGCTACTATTTATCGTTACACAATATTGAAATCGTACTATTAGAACTAAAAGAGCCAAATGTAATTGACAATATAGACATAGAATGTAAATTCTGGCCAATTGGTAATAATGTGAACGTATAAGGTTACTTAGTCATATATTTCTTGTTGTAGTGTGTAATATTTCATGGACAACATTCAAGATTATAGATTAGCTACTTTACATATCATTTAATGTAGAAGGAAATGTAGTGTTTAGTTTACCTGTACGTGTACTTAAATACTCTTAAGATTTGTGGTTTGATGTGAAAAAACGTTGAAACTAACTTGAAATGATTATGTAAAGTGTTAAAGACAGATTTCATTCTATTGTGCTGTTTAGCTGTGGACAAAATGATTGATATCTGATTTAATTGTTGTTCTGAAAAATGTCGCATGCTTATTATGACTTTGAAAAAGGAAATCTCAATATTGACTAGGTGTGTACTGCAGAACTGTAGACTAGGTGCCGATTGTTGTTAGTTGAAAATGAAATGCAATTTTAGAGTTTTTAGTAGTGGAGTTAACACACACATTATTAACATTATCTTTACACATTGCCTTTATAATAATTATGTATTTACAATATTACAAAAGTGTTAGCAATAATAACCTAGCTAAATGTAAGACTTAATTATTTTATGACTATTGTTCATAATCACTGTTTTCTTATCTTATTATTAATTGGTGCGAGTTAATTATTCTACCATTGTTAGTTTGAGTATGTGAGCAATTGTTGTTGTTACTTTTCAACTTTTCCAAACTGAAATGCAACGTTAACTACACTGATACTAATGGAAAGAAAAATCTGATGCATATATTAATAATGTTTTGAGAGCGACAACCGACCACATGAAGATGCCAAATACATATTTACGTTAAATCAGACCAATAAATTCTAATTATTATATACTACAACGATACGGATTAGGGAAAGGAACCAGATTACTTATACCACACGACCAGAGTGTGCCTTGTCTTGTCTTATCTTCGCTTACAATAAATAAATCAACCATTTTATTACACAAATAGGCTGGGAGGATTGTCGTCTTGATTCCCTTATCTTGTTTACACTGGTGGAACATTTTTCCAAAATACATAACGAAATGTGTAAAAATATTATATTAATCCTTAGGTTGTATATTATAAAGTTGAAGCTAAATGAATCGTAATAGGCTAGTATAAAATAAACTGTGTGTTTTGTGTGACATGGTATCGCCGAACCATATTTGCTGAATAATAATGTCAACTTAGTGCCAAAAGTGAAATTACGAAGCAACGTACACTCAACTCGTACATGAGTTTTAAACCAACAGTAACCCAATACAGCTACGAAGAAGAAAATGCAGTTATAAAAATATGCATTGTTGTACGTTTTTGTTCTGGTACACTAATACTATAATGTAAGATTAATAATAATCAATAGATTACTAAATATCAGCAAAAGAGTTACTTAACATATTATAATATCAGTCTTTAATGTATCGTAAATGTAAATAATAAAGAAATATATCGTTGACTTGTTGAATGTTCTTGTACTTAACTTACAAACAATTTAATTACATACTTATTAACTATTGTACCGTATTGCAGTAGTATTATAGAATCTGTATTAATTACTTATTTAACCACATACATGTTAAATGCCCGAATGCATGCTACATATTGTAATGTCTATATCTACACTACAATGCTATATTATAAATATGCATTAATTGTAATAATGTTCATCATCGTTTAATAGTCGAAGGAAGAGTGTTGTCAGTTTATCTCTATATAGTTTAGATCTTAGACGCTTAGATCCTAGCTCTATTATACATACATACATATTGTTACAAATTACAATTCAATATTATAACTGCATACGCTATAGTCGAGTAATTCTATGTAAACAGACGTAAAGTATACAAAATAAATGAGTGTTTTAGTGCGTATTGTTAAGTAGTTAGTCAAAATAATATATATTACCCGCTGTGCATAAATACTTTACTTTATATTCTAGACTATAAGTGGTTGGTTGATTGATTTAAACTTTTTGGTGATAGTGAATACATTATTTAGGGATCCAGTTTTAAATATCTATTAAAATTGTTATATTAATTGGCCCTGAGAATAAAATTGATGTTTCTTTTCAATCACTAACATAACATCCTAACTTCTTAAATGCATTCAAATTCTCATTTCATCATTTATTTGCAAAATCTACTAAAAAAATAAATGAGAATATTAAAAAAATGTTTGCATAAAATAAGATGGTCTAAATTGACTTGAAATGTTGTGAAATGAAAAAGTAAGACATAAAAGAATTTGTTCAGTTTTGCCTACAAATTCGACATGAAACTGGTGAGTTTTTCAATAGTAATTATAATTGTAATTTCTAGTATTGTTATCCAAGGTGCTTAGGTCTATGTTTAATGTTTATATAATAGGTGCATGCATATTATGATTATTTTTTACTTAGGATTACCATCTAGGGGTTATATTAATAATAGAATGACTCTATTTTGTAGAGAATTTTTTTTGTGCATCCAATGAACGTGACCACATCAAAATCGGTTGTCATTTAGTCCTTGTAATATCTATTTGCATGAAAATGACATTCGTGTTTTTGAATTTAGGAATTGTTTTCGAGCCAAAACAATTTTATTTTCAATATGTACTAGTCTTATTATGAAACTCCATTATGTTGTCCATCTTTTCCAACTTATTTCATCCATATCGGTTGATATTTGGTGGGTAAAATAGTCAATGTTGTAGAATATAGTAGTTGGTAATAATATAATGCAGGGCAGGGGTGTCCAAAAGTCTGAGACCAAGAGGAGTTATCGCATAGTTATATACATCATTCGAAAGGAAATTTCAAGGCGAATCTAATGAATCTTGTCTCATTAAAATCGGTTGACATTTACTCCTTCTAATATCTAATTGCATGAAAATGCAATTCATGTTTCTGCATTTAGGAATTTTTTTCAAGTCTAAACAATTTTTTATTAAATATAGACTAGTCTAATTATGAAACACTAATATGTTAGTGAAATTTTAAAAAAAGTTTCACTCCAATCGGTTGTCATTTACTTGTTGAAAAAGTCAAATTTATAGAATAAAGTGCGATAATAATATAATTATTGTTCATTTTGATAGTCGTATCCATGGAGATTATTATTATAGTCCTGTTCCTTTCTATTCAACTTTTCATATGTTACGGGTAACTTTTGAAATTCTCCTAGACCTACAAGAAATGAAGAAACCTACTGTTTTGGGTCAAGCTGGTGGAGTATTTAACCGTATAGTTATATACATCATTCGAAAGGAAATTTCAAGACGAATCTAATGCACCTAGTCTAGTCAAAATCCGTTTACATTTACTCCTTCTAATATCTAATAGGATCAAAATGGAATTTCTTGTTGTTGACTTAAATGACAAATTAAAAAGATTATTATTAAGGATAGTGATGATTGTTACTGACAAATTAAATGTTACTTGATAATTTATTGACATTATGACAGTAGTGGCTTTGAATTGACATTTTAACGTATTTTGATAGATGATAGATATTTTAAAATGAATAATAATCTAAATAAATACGTATTTTGGATGCTCGGTTGGATAACACAATTAATGCATGGGTTTTGTTTGTTGTGTGGTCCTAGTAATTGTAGATACAAATACAGTGAAGGGAAATGGGAATGTGAGCCCGAGTTCGCCGGTGAGTAAGAGCATTCCTTCAACTCCCGTGTCATTGTCTTCCCCGCCAACGACCCCAGTCGAGGGAAATAACACAATGCTGAGTAATAACAAGTCGGACACACAATCACAACACAATCACGTGAATAACAAATCGGAAAGAAATTCCTCATCGAATAACATTGCCTCTACTACCAATACTACAATAACTAGCACTACTACTACTACTACTTCTGCTACTACTATGAATGGAAATTTGAATGGTGACGTCAATGGGATTGGAAGCAAAACAAATGGTGACGGTGGTGGGTCAGGTGGAGACGGTGACGGGGAACACGAAGGCACACCCACACCAGGTAGAAATAATCACAACAATCACACTACTAGTAATTCCGAAAAGCTTTCTGCCCCACCAGGTAAAATCAATAGTAGTGACAAAAGGGACACTAATGACAATAAGGACGGTGGCAGTGAGAATACTGACAGTAGACAGAAACAAGAGACGAAATCAGTTGTTGAGAAATTGGACAGAGTTGACAATGGAATGACTCCGACTCCTAACAATAGGAAAAGGGATGATGATAATGGACGTAGGAAAAGTGACAGTAGCGTTAGCGAATGTAAAGGCACTAGTGCCAAAATCAATGCTCTTCCTCCTCTTTCAATTGCACATGATTCAAATAATAATAATGCGACTCCGGCTGGTGTAGTTGACCCCGAGAAGCCGGTGAAACCTTTGCATGGTATTTTAAATCATCATGGAAATGTGCATGCTAATTCTAAGCACAATGGAGACTTGTCTGAGACCAAAGACAATTCTGACAATAAGGACACTGTGGCTAATAATAAGTCGGGCTCTACCTCCGAGTCGCAGAAAGAACCCGGTAAGATTCACATTCACATCAACAACCAAATGCTTGCTTACAATTTTATGCACAAGATTTCACTTTTTAAGCTTTTTTCCTTTGGTTTGATTTTATCTGCTATTTTTCACTTTTTAAACCGTTTTCTCTAATTATATTATAACTTATGTCTGTAATATAAATCTAATTAAGATTCGCTACACAATATAAATTTTCACATGCACATTTTTGTAATATTTAATGGCACAGTGAATTATTATGCACCTGCAGTGGAATGTTGATTGTATAAAAACTAAAGTGGTAAAGAAAAGTATATAGAGGCTTTCATAAGTCAAAGCTTATAGCAATTTGAAACAATCAGTTTTATTTTTATTTACATTGCATTGTAGTGTCAAATTTGGCAGAACCTTTGTTAAGATTTTGTTATTTTTTGTATTTTGGAATGGGTATTTTAATGAATGAATTATTTCCTATGTCACTGTATATGTATTGTATATTTTATTGGAACTGGAAATGGAAACTAGACCAGGAATCAGACGTACGTTTGTGGGTACGATACGATGGATATAAAAATGACTGAAAACTGATAGCTCAACCATGAAAATGATTAATACTTAAAAATAATCATTAAAAACAGATAGTACAGTAGTATATAATATTAATGTAGTAGTAGAAAGTGTGGACAGTTGCTTTGAGTTGGATTCTCTCTAATTTTAGGAGTTTTGTATCGGGTGAGAGCCACATATCGCTACCAGAAGGAAGATGTGGACGAACTGTCTTTTGACGCTGGGGAAATCATTCGAGTAATTGAGTACGACGATCCTGAAGAACAGGTGTGTATTCCATCAAAAAAATGCTTTTATGACAGTAACTGTAGTTTCTGTAGTCCAATCCCTTAAAAAGTAGCAATACTAACTAATACAGTTGTTTAGAAAAATAATATTCTTTTTTATTTTTTCAATTTTTATTGTTTCAATACGTATGAATCAATTTCTTTGCTTAGTTTTAGATATTTTCGGCTATTTTTTTCTCGTGAATGTGACTTATCTGTCTGAGTTTCTGTTTTTTCTGTACATATAATGCTGGTATAATTTATTTAGTTGTTAATTGCTCTAATTATAGGAGGGCTGTCTCATTTTTAGCAATAGTAATTTTAAGGATATGTAATGTAGTATTTGGAATGAGAATTGATGTTAATTATTTTGTTTTGTGTTTTTTGGAGCAGGAGGAGGGCTGGCTGATGGGTGTGAAGGATAATGGAGAGAAGGGAATGTTCCCTGCCAACTTCACTCGGCCAATTTAAATTGATACTTTGTATTTAATTCTTGTTTAAGTACTTAAAGAACCTCTATTGAGTCCAATTGCAATTTGGATCCGAAATATATAACTCCAGTCCTGTCTATGCAGTCCAATGAATGAAACTACTGACAATGAATGGTACATTATGAGAAAGCAACCTGATGAACCTCTACCCGTCTGTCTAAATCTAATAATACAAATCATGTACTGCTACTATTTATCGTTACACAATATTGAAATCGTACTATTAGAACTAAAAGAGCCAAATGTAATTGACAATATAGACATAGAATGTAAATTCTGGCCAATTGGTAATAATGTGAACGTATAAGGTTACTTAGTCATATATTTCTTGTTGTAGTGTGTAATATTTCATGGACAACATTCAAGATTATTAGCTACTTTACATAATACAATTTTAATGTAGAAGGAAATGTAGTGTTTAGTGTTTACCTGTACGTGTACTTAAATACTCTTAAGATTTGTGGTTTGATGTGAAAAAACGTTGAAACTAACTTGAAATGATTATGTAAAGTGTTAAAGACAGATTTCATTCTATTGTGCTGTTTAGCTGTGGACAAAATGATTGATATCTGATTTAATTGTTGTTCTGAAAAATGTCGCATGCTTATTATGACTTTGAAAAAAGGAAATCTCAATATTGACTAGGTGTGTACTGCAGAACTGTAGACTAGGTGCCGATTGTTGTTAGTTGAAAATGAAATGCAATTTTAGAGTTTTAGTAGTGGAGTTAACACACACATTATTAACATTATCTTTACACATTGCCTTTATAATAATTATGTATTTACAATATTACAAAAGTGTTAGCAATAATAACCTAGCTAAATGTAAGACTTAATTATTTTATGACTATTGTTCATAATCACTGTTTTCTTATCTTATTATTAATTGGTGCGAGTTAATTATTCTACCATTGTTAGTTTGAGTATGTGAGCAATTGTTGTTGTTACTTTTCAACTTTTCCAAACTGAAATGCAACGTTAACTACACTGATACTAATGGAAAGAAAAATCTGATGCATATATTAATAATGTTTTGAGAGCGACAACCGACCACATGAAGATGCCAAATACATATTTACGTTAAATCAGACCAATAAATTCTAATTATTATATACTACAACGATACGGATTAGGGAAAGGAACCAGATTACTTATACCACACGACCAGAGTGTGCCTTGTCTTGTCTTATCTTCGCTTACAATAAATAAATCAACCATTTTATTACACAAATAGGCTGGGAGGATTGTCGTCTTGATTCCCTTATCTTGTTTACACTGGTGGAACATTTTTCCAAAATACATAACGAAATGTGTAAAAATATTATATTAATCCTTAGGTTGTATATTATAAAGTTGAAGCTAAATGAATCGTAATAGGCTAGTATAAAATAAACTGTGTGTTTTGTGTGACATGGTATCGCCGAACCATATTTGCTGAATAATAATGTCAACTTAGTGCCAAAAGTGAAATTACGAAGCAACGTACACTCAAACTCGTACATGAGTTTTAAACCAACAGTAACCCAATACAGCTACGAAGAAGAAAATGCAGTTATAAAAATATGCATTGTTGTACGTTTTGTTCTGGTACACTAATACTATAATGTAAGATTAATAATAATCAATAGATTACTAAATATCAGCAAAAGAGTTACTTAACATATTATAATATCAGTCTTTAATGTATCGTAAATGTAAATAATAAAGAAATATATCGTTGACTTGTTGAATGTTCTTGTACTTAACTTACAAACAATTTAATTACATACTTATTAACTATTGTACCGTATTGCAGTAGTATTATAGAATCTGTATTAATTACTTATTTAACCACATACATGTTAAATGCCCGAATGCATGCTACATATTGTAATGTCTATATCTACACTACAATGCTATATTATAAATATGCATTAATTGTAATAATGTTCATCATCGTTTAATAGTCGAAGGAAGAGTGTTGTCAGTTTATCTCTATATAGTTTAGATCTTAGACGCTTAGATCCTAGCTCTATTATACATACATACATATTGTTACAAATTACAATTCAATATTATAACTGCATACGCTATAGTCGAGTAATTCTATGTAAACAGACGTAAAGTATACAAAATAAATGAGTGTTTTAGTGCGTATTGTTAAGTAGTTAGTCAAAATAATATATATTACCCGCTGTGCATAAATACTTTACTTAATATTCAAGACTATAGTGGTTGGTTGATTGATTTAAACTTTTTGGTGATAGTGAATACATTATTTAGGGATCCAGTTTTAAATATCTATTAAAATTGTTATATTAATTGGCCCTGAGAATAAAATTGATGTTTCTTTTCAATCACTAACATAACATCCTAACTTCTTAAATGCATTCAAATTCTCATTTCATCATTTATTTGCAAAATCTACTAAAAAAATAAATGAGAATATTAAAAAAATGTTTGCATAAAATAAGATGGTCTAAATCGACTGGAAATGTTGTGAAATGAAAAAGTAAGGTATAAAAAAGAATTTGTTCAGTTTTGCCTACAAATTCATGTGAAACTGCTAGTTATTTAATAGTAAATTATAATTGTAATTTCAAGAATTATTATACAAGGTGCTTACAGGTATCTAATACATTTATAGGTGCATGCATATCATTATTACTTACTTATCATTAGCACCTAGGGGTTATATTAATGGCAAAATGACTCTATTTTGTAGAGAATTTTCTTGTGCATCCAATGAACTTTGTCTTATCCAAATCGGTTGTCATTTAGTCCTTGTAATATTTATTTGCATGAAAACGAAATTCTGGTTTTTGAATCTAGGAATTGTTTTCGAGGCAAAATCATTTTATTTTCAATATGCACTAGTCGTATTATGAAACTCCATTATGTTGTCCATCTTTTCCAACTTATTTCATCCAGATCGGTTGATATTTGGTGGGTAAAAAAGTCAATGTTGTAGAATATAGTAGTTGGTAATAATGTAATGCAGGGCAGGGGTGTCCAAAAGTCTGAGACCAAGAGGAGTTACCGCATAGTTATATACATCATTCGAAAGGAAATTTTAAGGCAAATCTAATGAATCTTGTCTCATTAAAATCCGTTCACATTTACTCCTTTTAATACCTAATTGCATGAAAATGACATTCGTGATTTTGAATTTAGGAATTGTTTTCGAGCCAAAACAATTTTATTTTCAATATAGACTAGTCTTATTATGAAACACTAATATGTTAGTGAAATTTTAAAAAAAGTTTCACTCCAATCGGTTGTCATTTACTTGTTGAAAAAGTCAAATTTATAGAATAAAGTGCGATAATAATATAATTATTGTTCATTTTGATAGTCGTATCCATGGAGATTATTATTATAGTCCTGTTCCTTTCTATTCAACTTTTCATATGTTACGGGTAACTTTTGAAATTCTCCTAGACCTACAAGAAATGAAGAAACCTACTGTTTTGGGTCAAGCTGGTGGAGTATTTAACCGTATAGTTATATACATCATTCGAAAGGAAATTTCAAGACGAATCTAATGCACCTAGTCTAGTCAAAATCCGTTTACATTTACTCCTTCTAATATCTAATAGGATCAAAATGGAATTTCTTGTTGTTGACTTAAATGACCAATTAAAAAGATTATTAAGGATAGTGATGATTGTTACTGACAAATTAAATGGTAATTGATAATTTATTGACATTATGACAGTAGTGGCTTTGAATTGACATTTTAACGTATTTTGATAGATGATAGATATTTTAAAATGAATAATAATCTAAATAAATACGTATTTTGGATGCTCGGTTGGATAACACAATTAATGCATGGGTTTTGTTTGTTGTGTGGTCCTAGTAATTGTAGATACAAATACAGTGAAGGGAAATGGGAATGTGAGCCCGAGTTCGCCGGTGAGTAAGAGCATTCCTTCAACTCCCGTGTCATTGTCTTCCCCGCCAACGACCCCAGTCGAGGGAAATAACACAATGCTGAGTAATAACAAGTCGGACACACAATCACAACACAATCACGTGAATAACAAATCGGAAAGAAATTCCTCATCGAATAACATTGCCTCTACTACCAATACTACAATAACTAGCACTACTACTACTACTACTTCTGCTACTACTATGAATGGAAATTTGAATGGTGACTCCCCACCCACGCCTCCTTCTCCCGTCAAATTGGTCAATGGGATTGGAAGCAAAACAAATGGTGACGGTGGTGGGTCAGGTGGAGACGGTGACGGGGAACACGAAGGCACACCCACACCAGGTAGAAATAATCACAACAATCACACTACTAGTAATTCCGAAAAGCTTTCTGCCCCACCAGGTAAAATCAATAGTAGTGACAAAAGGGACACTAATGACAATAAGGACGGTGGCAGTGAGAATACTGACAGTAGACAGAAACAAGAGACGAAATCAGTTGTTGAGAAATTGGACAGAGTTGACAATGGAATGACTCCGACTCCTAACAATAGGAAAAGGGATGATGATAATGGACGTAGGAAAAGTGACAGTAGCGTTAGCGAATGTAAAGGCACTAGTGCCAAAATCAATGCTCTTCCTCCTCTTTCAATTGCACATGATTCAAATAATAATAATGCGACTCCGGCTGGTGTAGTTGACCCCGAGAAGCCGGTGAAACCTTTGCATGGTATTTTAAATCATCATGGAAATGTGCATGCTAATTCTAAGCACAATGGAGACTTGTCTGAGACCAAAGACAATTCTGACAATAAGGACACTGTGGCTAATAATAAGTCGGGCTCTACCTCCGAGTCGCAGAAAGAACCCGGTAAGATTCACATTCACATCAACAACCAAATGCTTGCTTACAATTTTATGCACAAGATTTCACTTTTTAAGCTTTTTTCCTTTGGTTTGATTTTATCTGCTATTTTTCACTTTTTAAACCGTTTTCTCTAATTATATTATAACTTATGTCTGTAATATAAATCTAATTAAGATTCGCTACACAATATAAATTTTCACATGCACATTTTTGTAATATTTAATGGCACAGTGAATTATTATGCACCTGCAGTGGAATGTTGATTGTATAAAAACTAAAGTGGTAAAGAAAAGTATATAGAGGCTTTCATAAGTCAAAGCTTATAGCAATTTGAAACAATCAGTTTTATTTTTATTTACATTGCATTGTAGTGTCAAATTTGGCAGAACCTTTGTTAAGATTTTGTTATTTTTTGTATTTTGGAATGGGTATTTTTAATGAATGAATTATTTCCTATGTCACTGTATATGTATTGTATATTTTATTGGAACTGGAAATGGAAACTAGACCAGGAATCAGACGTACGTTTGTGGGTACGATACGATGGATATAAAAATGACTGAAAACTGATAGCTCAACCATGAAAATGATTAATACTTAAAAATAATCATTAAAAACAGATAGTACAGTAGTATATAATATTAATGTAGTAGTAGAAAGTGTGGACAGTTGCTTTGAGTTGGATTCTCTCTAATTTTAGGAGTTTTGTATCGGGTGAGAGCCACATATCGCTACCAGAAGGAAGATGTGGACGAACTGTCTTTTGACGCTGGGGAAATCATTCGAGTAATTGAGTACGACGATCCTGAAGAACAGGTGTGTATTCCATCAAAAAATGCTTTTATGACAGTAACTGTAGTTTCTGTAGTCCAATCCCTTAAAAAGTAGCAATACTAACTAATACAGTTGTTTAGAAAAATAATATTCTTTTTTATTTTTTCAATTTTTA
Source organism: Yoshiicerus persimilis (assembly GCA_020352615.2). Lineage (NCBI taxonomy): Eukaryota > Metazoa > Arthropoda > Collembola > Entomobryomorpha > Tomoceridae > Yoshiicerus > Yoshiicerus persimilis. The sequence continues at coordinate 10,134,282 of CM036943.2, forward strand.
TTGTTTCAATACGTATGAATCAATTTCTTTGCTTAGTTTTAGATATTTTCGGCTATTTTTTTCTCGTGAATGTGACTTATCTGTCTGAGTTTCTGTTTTTTCTGTACATATAATGCTGGTATAATTTATTTAGTTGTTAATTGCTCTAATTATAGGAGGGCTGTCTCATTTTTAGCAATAGTAATTTTAAGGATATGTAATGTAGTATTTGGAATGAGAATTGATGTTAATTATTTTGTTTTGTGTTTTTTGGAGCAGGAGGAGGGCTGGCTGATGGGTGTGAAGGATAATGGAGAGAAGGGAATGTTCCCTGCCAACTTCACTCGGCCAATTTAAATTGATACTTTGTATTTAATTCTTGTTTAAGTACTTAAAGAACCTCTATTGAGTCCAATTGCAATTTGGATCCGAAATATATAACTCCAGTCCTGTCTATGCAGTCCAATGAATGAAACTACTGACAATGAATGGTACATTATGAGAAAGCAACCTGATGAACCTCTACCCGTCTGTCTAAATCTAATAATACAAATCATGTACTGCTACTATTTATCGTTACACAATATTGAAATCGTACTATTAGAACTAAAAGAGCCAAATGTAATTGACAATATAGACATAGAATGTAAATTCTGGCCAATTGGTAATAATGTGAACGTATAAGGTTACTTAGTCATATATTTCTTGTTGTAGTGTGTAATATTTCATGGACAACATTCAAGATTATTAGCTACTTTACATAATACAATTTTAATGTAGAAGGAAATGTAGTGTTTAGTGTTTACCTGTACGTGTACTTAAATACTCTTAAGATTTGTGGTTTGATGTGAAAAAACGTTGAAACTAACTTGAAATGATTATGTAAAGTGTTAAAGACAGATTTCATTCTATTGTGCTGTTTAGCTGTGGACAAAATGATTGATATCTGATTTAATTGTTGTTCTGAAAAATGTCGCATGCTTATTATGACTTTGAAAAAAGGAAATCTCAATATTGACTAGGTGTGTACTGCAGAACTGTAGACTAGGTGCCGATTGTTGTTAGTTGAAAATGAAATGCAATTTTAGAGTTTTAGTAGTGGAGTTAACACACACAAGTTATTAACATTATCTTTACACATTGCCTTTATAATAATTATGTATTTACAATATTACAAAAGTGTTAGCAATAATAACCTAGCTAAATGTAAGACTTAATTATTTTATGACTATTGTTCATAATCACTGTTTTCTTATCTTATTATTAATTGGTGCGAGTTAATTATTCTACCATTGTTAGTTTGAGTATGTGAGCAATTGTTGTTGTTACTTTTCAACTTTTCCAAACTGAAATGCAACGTTAACTACACTGATACTAATGGAAAGAAAAATCTGATGCATATATTAATAATGTTTTGAGAGCGACAACCGACCACATGAAGATGCCAAATACATATTTACGTTAAATCAGACCAATAAATTCTAATTATTATATACTACAACGATACGGATTAGGGAAAGGAACCAGATTACTTATACCACACGACCAGAGTGTGCCTTGTCTTGTCTTATCTTCGCTTACAATAAATAAATCAACCATTTTATTACACAAATAGGCTGGGAGGATTGTCGTCTTGATTCCCTTATCTTGTTTACACTGGTGGAACATTTTTCCAAAATACATAACGAAATGTGTAAAAATATTATATTAATCCTTAGGTTGTATATTATAAAGTTGAAGCTAAATGAATCGTAATAGGCTAGTATAAAATAAACTGTGTGTTTTGTGTGACATGGTATCGCCGAACCATATTTGCTGAATAATAATGTCAACTTAGTGCCAAAAGTGAAATTACGAAGCAACGTACACTCAAACTCGTACATGAGTTTTAAACCAACAGTAACCCAATACAGCTACGAAGAAGAAAATGCAGTTATAAAAATATGCATTGTTGTACGTTTTGTTCTGGTACACTAATACTATAATGTAAGATTAATAATAATCAATAGATTACTAAATATCAGCAAAAGAGTTACTTAACATATATAATATCAGTCTTTAATGTATCGTAAATGTAAATAATAAAGAAATATATCGTTGACTTGTTGAATGTTCTTGTACTTAACTTACAAACAATTTAATTACATACTTATTAACTATTGTACCGTATTGCAGTAGTATTATAGAATCTGTATTAATTACTTATTTAACCACATACATGTTAAATGCCCGAATGCATGCTACATATTGTAATGTCTATATCTACACTACAATGCTATATTATAAATATGCATTAATTGTAATAATGTTCATCATCGTTTAATAGTCGAAGGAAGAGTGTTGTCAGTTTATCTCTATATAGTTTAGATCTTAGACGCTTAGATCCTAGCTCTATTATACATACATACATATTGTTACAAATTACAATTCAATATTATAACTGCATACGCTATAGTCGAGTAATTCTATGTAAACAGACGTAAAGTATACAAAATAAATGAGTGTTTTAGTGCGTATTGTTAAGTAGTTAGTCAAAATAATATATATTACCCGCTGTGCATAAATACTTTACTTAATATTCAAGACTATAGTGGTTGGTTGATTGATTTAAACTTTTTGGTGATAGTGAATACATTATTTAGGGATCCAGTTTTAAATATCTATTAAAATTGTTATATTAATTGGCCCTGAGAATAAAATTGATGTTTCTTTTCAATCACTAACATCCTAACTTCTTAAATGCATTCAAATCCATTCTCTTTCATCATTTATGCAAATATGTATCATTTCTTGGCGAAATCTACTAAAATAAGTGAGAATACTTTTGTACATGGTGCCTTTACTGGTGCAAGTAGCCATAGTAAATTCAGAATCTCTGCATAAGCCATGAGGAACATAATATTTTGTAGCAATAGTATGCATTTGCTGAGTTTCTTATTTCCCATCATAAAATTCTAGTAGTATGGTTTTCATTTAGGAATTTCTTTTGCATTTTTTCAATTTGGTCAATCAAAATTTTAAGTTAACCACAGATTTAAATTTAATTGGATTCATTGGCGTTTGTTCTACATTCATAAGAAAAATGAGTGATATTGAAAATGGAAACATCCCCAATTCCCGAGACAAAATGCTACGACTGCCATTTGACAGTGAAAACTCAGCGAAAAATAAAAAGCGGACAAAGTTGGAGAACAAAGATGAATCTCAAGAGACTTTGCAACCTGCAGAAATGAAACTTATTCGATTTTTAATGGAAATGTCCAGGTACAATGAATTGTTGAATTGGAATTTGGAATAAATATAATTTTTACAGTTTTTTACAGTTTACCGGTACATTTGTAATTATTACAGTCACGATAAACGCCTGCAATTGAGAGGAACTCAAGGAATCAGACATCTTCTGTGCACAGAAAGTCATCCTCCGGTGGCAGAATGCATTAAAATAGGAGTAATTCAAAAATGCATAGAGTTTCTGAACAAGGAGGGACGAACTAATTTAAAATACGAAGCTACTTGGATTCTCACAAATATTTCTGCAGGTACTGCTGAACAGACCAAGAAAGTTATAGAGTTGGGAGCTATTGGACCTCTTATAGAATCCCTACAATCTGATAACATACAACTTGTTACTCAAAGTTGTTGGGTTCTTACAAACTGTATGGTAAATATTAATACGTTATTTTAATTCCATATTAATTTCTGCATATCAATAATATTTAATTGTAAGAAAGATAAATGCAGATCATGCTGCCACACTTTATTTTGCAGGGAGATGATGTGGAAATTCGAGATGATTTATTTACCAGAGGAATTATACCTATACTTGGAAATATCATCAAACTTCACAAATCTGAGGTGATCTTATCCATATTTGGAAAAATTTACATAATTTACACTTTCACTGCTTGTGTGTACAAAATATCGTAGTCAACATTTATAAAATAGTATTTCGTTAACTTTTTTCTTACTTTCCAGAAAGATTTGCTAAGAACAGTCGCCTGGTGTTTAGCCACTGCGTTTCAAGGTACACGAACACGAATTTATGATGAAAACCTTCTCACAGCTATCCCATTACTTGGATCTTTAAGTAAAATGGAGGATATTGAAACGGTTGGTAGGTGAAAACTTACAAATTAGGATTAATTCGACAAATTAATTAATTATATTAATTAATTAATATGGGTAATCAATAGTTAATCGAACCTCCCAATCTCGCGGATTAGATTTACTTTTCGATTAATTTTGCTCCAAACTCGCGGTCTGCGCAGACGCAAGATTTAAATCGTTCGATTTTAATCCAACAAATCTGAATCGTCTCAAGAGACGATTTTTGTGGAAATAATCAGATTAACTTCTCGCTCTGCAGGGATTCCTACACAACACAATCTAACATGCTCGCATGTGCTCCTTGTCAGGTTTGTTTTCACTGATAGGTAAAATTGCTGTGAAAATTGCAAAATAGGTGGAATAAAACTATAAAAAGCAGAGAGGGCCTAGCATTCAAGTGAATAAAAAGTACTAATCAAGAAATAATTAATTACGTCATGAAAAACCATAATTATGATGTAGTAAATTTTGCATTTAACATTCAAAAGCAAAAAATCATTGATCATGTTTGGATCTTGGCAAAATCAGAACACTCAGTAATATATCTAATTAATCCTTTCTATTTTCATCTAAAATGTAATCTAATTGGAGAGATTCGGGCGATTCGATTAACTACTGATTATTCTTCTATTAATTAGATTAATTAGCGATTTTTACACATTATCCTTTTAATTATTAGCTTGTGCGTTTTGGGCTCTGAGTTCAATCATTCTAATACCAGATGAACATGAAGATTCTTCTCTGCCTGGAAGAATTTTTGAAGCTGTTGAGGAAAGAGGACTTCTGCCTCGACTCGTTGACAATGTTGAAAGTGAAAACTTGGATTTAGTTTACCCTTGCATGCGATCTATTGGAAATATAGTTTCTGGCCCTGACGAACAAGTGGGTTCTTTTTAAAACTTAGTTTTTCAAAAAATTTACATAGCAATAAGTACAAGGAAAAATTACTTCATATTTTATCATGAAGACAGAAAAACTTGTAGTGCTCGGAGTTCTCAGTCCTCTTTGTAAAGCTTTAACAAATGAAAAGACAAATATTGTAAAGGAAGCTGCTTGGGTTCTCTCTAATATTTCAGCAGGAACTGTTAAGCATATTAACGATGTTGTAAACTCTGGAGCAGTTCCTCTTTTGCTCAATGTCATTTATAAGGCATTTCTTTATACTTAAAACTATTTTTAATCTTAATTTACACAAAAAGAAGTATTATTAACATTTTCTTCTGTAGAATGAATTTCGTGCCAAAAAGGAAGCAATTTGGGCAATTGCAAACATTACCAACGGAGGAAATGAAAATCACATAATCAGTTTATATAAATGTGGAGCAATTAAGTGTTTCTGCTACTCTCTCAGTATTTCTGATTGGAATACAATTCTCGTTGTTTTCGAGGGATTGGAAAACATGCTTAAAGCTGTCAAAAGTGTTAACAATTCCTACTCAAAACGCTTTCGGTCTCAAATTGAAGAATATGGAGGATTCGACAAAATATTTGATTTGCAACATCATGAAAACGAATCAGTGCATAAAAAAGCATTTCGATTCATTCAGCAATTCTATTGAGGAACCCAAAAGCATTGTCATTCATTTTTTCACTTCATAATTTAGTAGACTATTCCAGTAGTACTGATACTTTTGGGGATGGCAAGAAATGTATCATTGACTAAATTCATTTTATCTGGTGATCAAAGATTGGTTGCTATTAACAAATCATCAATAAAAATATATCAATAGTATTTGTGATTATTATTATCCTAACATTTGCATAAAACTCATATAATACTTTATTTCACAAAAGTGAAGGCATTTGAAAAATCCGTTCCCGATTTCGGTAATTTGTCTGTGTATAGTTTGTAAATAAACTTTGGATTTGGTATTGATCATGTCGGAAGGTAACCGATCCTCGAACTTCAAGCACAATGGTAAAACTGCGGAGGTGCTCCGAAGACGTCGTGCTGACGAAACGGTTAGTTTGCGTAAGGTTCGTAAAAATGAGATTTTGATGAAAAGACGAGACATTCAACTGAATACCCACGATTTAAGTGTTTCCAAAGAAGATTCCGTTCCAGTTGACGCAAACATGATCGAAATGTTTTTTCAAGGCTGGGGAAGGTCTTAATGACAATATTACAAATATACAATATACAAATATATACAAATATACAAGAGAAATTGAAAAACATTTGTTGTAACTTGTTTCCAAAGTGGGTTTCCGAATCAAGAATACTCTCCCGCTAGAATGACACGGCACATCTTGAAATCTACGCATTACGATCATCAAGTAATATCTAAACTGGTGACTTGCCTTCCTCTGTTATCAAATCTGTCGGGGATTTTGCTAATGAACGACGGAGATGACGATTTGTGTGTGGCTGAAAAAGTAGACGCTGCCAAAATATTTGATTCGATCATTTTGGAAAGGTCTGAGTATATAGAAAACATAGAGAGAGTTGGTGCCATTGAATCCCTGTTATCTTCCCTGAAATCTACTCATGTTCCTGTTGTCAAATACTGTGTTCTTGCTTTGGGAAATTATATGGTTATTCCTATGTACCTTAAAATATTTACACTTCTTAATTATCATGGAACATAATAATAACAGTATTTCCACAGGGGGATAATGCTGCTAGACAAATTTCGGCTATTCAAAAAGGAGTCATTACACATTTCGTTCACCTTCTGAAACTATTTCGTACTGAGGTCGTAATTTTCAATATTGACACCCAATTAATTAATCTTTTCCAATTAAGGTCTTATTGTTACGATGTTACAAATCTTATTCCATAGGAGTCTGTTATGTCAGTCCTTTCCTGGGCTCTTGTGAACGTTTGCCGTGACCCTGATACAAAAGAAGACTATTCTTCACCAATATATGAATCTCTTACGGCGATTTCATACCTGATCAATACTGAAAACGAGGAAATCATACGTATTTATAAATTGCCAACTGAATTCTTAGTTTATATCTTGGTAGTTCTTTTAATTCGAAATTTTCTTAATTCGATATTTTCAGAGAATTCTTTGGGAGCGTTGGAATTTTTGACTGGGGAGAAATATTACCAATGCGGAGTGAATAGAGTTATCCAGTCAGCGATCTCGGCCAGACTTGTGCAACTTCTTGGTCATCAGACTCAGGCTGTTGCAGCACTTGCCCTGAAAGTCGTCGGCAACATTTTACTATCCGGGGAAGATGAGGTACAATTATCTACTCTGTAAATAAATCTTGTAATTATTGTCATGAATTATTCTAAATGGTAAATATATTTCAAGGCTCAAGTTTTGATTACCCTCGGTGTGATTCCTTACCTGATTCGGCTTCTGGGGTGCAAAGAAGACAAAATTATACAAGAATCTTTATGGTCTCTCGCAAATATCTGTGCTGGAACACCTGAGCAGATAAATGCAGTTATTCAGGCTGGAGCCATTCCAGAAGTAGTCACAGCAGTCAAGGTATATCTCTTTCAAAAGTATTTTCCAACTACTAGATTATTGTATATAGTTTATATTATTTTATCTTAAGGCCCAATTGTCGGTTGCAACCAGAAAAGAAGGAGCTTGGATCCTCACACATATTGCCAGGTCCGAAAATCAAGAGATTATTCAATATCTATTCGACCAAAAGGTCCTTCAAGCTCTTTCCTACCTTCTGACAACTGTTGGTGAAGACCCAGGAACCGTTCTCGTGACTTTGAAGGGTTTGCGCAGAATGCTCCACAGAGCAGCTCAAGCTGGGGATGATAAGTTGGATTTGTTTCGACAGACTATTGAAAATTTCGGGGGACTCCGTTTTATTGAAAAGTACGTGCATCATGAAAACGATGACATTGATGAATATGCCAACTTGATTCTTGAATTATATTTCTACAAAGATACCGAAACCGAAACCGAAACCGATGAAGAGTAACCTCGACGTTCACTTCATGATTCAAACCTTTATTTCATAAATTACACAAAATGTGATACTTAGAGTTCCATGCCTTCAGTAGTGACATATATGTGATGAATACTAATTTATAAGTGTGTTCGAGATAATAATGTACCGTAAATTCACAATTTCACAATGAATTCATAAATTATAACAGTGTCTTGCAATAATGTGTATCTTGAACTTAGTACTACATTTATGTGTTGTTTTCAAATGATGGACAAGTGACAATAGTAATAAATAAATAATTCGCTATGTAAAGTACTCTGCCGAAAGATATGTACATAAAACCGCTAATGATTATTGTCAGTTAGAATTAATCGCTTTCCAATATCCAAATTATAGTGCGGAGAATGCTCATCTTTCTTGTTAACCAAATGTTTGGAAGGTAAAGAGGTAAACTTATGTGATTAGGATACAAAGTGTGGATGATTAAATAATCAGTGGAAATTCAAGTTGTCAGGTTCAACGGACGTAATGCCATAGTGTCAATGGATATAACCTCCTTCAAATAAATGTTTGCACAGATGGAATTTTGTATCCTAATGGTTGGTTAAAATAAAAAATAGAGATTCCCAAGGTTAGATTTGCTCATAAGCCTGCCATTCCATAAAAAATGAATTTCTTTATCCATTATATATAGAAATAAAAGGGCTTGAAAAACAGGATACGTCAAAAATAATCGATGTAGGTTCAAAAAAAATAATCACTTTACCTCATATAAATACATTTAGCTAATAAATATTTATACAGTCTCAAGTATCATTACTCCGAACTGATACAATACATTTGCCTCAAGTTTAGTGAGTTTTATTACAGTTTACTAATGTTTTAATACATTTACCTCAAGCATAGTAGGGATTTTGTGTTCCACGTGAGCCAAAATGTAAAGCATAGCAAATTGGATTAAAGCTTGAGGCAAAAGTATAATATCAGTTCAGAGTAAAAATACTTGAGACTGGATAAATATTTATTAGCTACTATAAGTGTATTTATATGAGATTTTATTGTAAATCCGTTATTTTTGAGGCGAGTTTCTTCCCCAAATAACAAACTTGAACAAATTGTGCATATATTATGAGTAAGTGGCACAGTTGATTGGTTTGGCGTGACTTGGTGAGAAATGCGGTATTAATCTAATAAAGTACTGCATAAGTCAAAGGAATGGGTAGGTAGGGTAATCTTAATCTTAATCTGCTGGATTCGTCAGATTCGTCAGTCAGATTCGTCAGTCAGCTGAAAATTAAAGAAAAAAAGGCTCTACAGAAGAGAAGGAGATTGAAGTGGCATGTTTTTCTACTATTCTACTGTCTCTTTCTGACTTCTAATAAAGTTTGCTTTACATATAGGCTTCAGATTCATTCAGCTTAACTTCTCAATTTCAATGAAATGTTGAAATTTGCTAGAATTTGACTTGGCTTTGGTTTTTGGAACAGTTAAGATGAGACGAGTTAAGATTTCGAGTTCAGTTCAGTAGTTTACTTCTATTCCGTTCTCTCATTCTATTTCATTCCATTTATGTATAAATAATAATATGTGCATTTAGCAGGTAAAGATTTGTCAGCAACGGCTACGGTTTTTAAGAAAATTGTATAGTAAAGTTTGAGTTGACGCAGCAAAAAGAAAAAACATTTTTCCATATTTTGCAGAGTGGTTAATAAGTTGATTATATACTATTAAAAAATAAAACTAGAAAAAAATTCAAAAAGTTGAAGGGCTCGTCCGGGATTCGAACCCGGGACCACTCGCACCCTAAGCGAGTATCATACCCCTAGACCAACGAGCCAAGGTGAAAAACAAGATCTTCCAAGGCCTTCTTCATTCTTACGCCATCTAAACCTCCGTTCGCCCCCTTCGTAACAGAGCAGACATACATGTTATCTGCTATTATGTGTACATGAATAATTTTTTTGTACATGTTAAACGAGAACGAGAACATTATTGACATCAAGCGAAGCCATAGCCATAATATAAATATGCAATGCAAATATTCAATACATCTATGTAATGCAAAGCAGTTGTATGTACCATCACAAGTAAATAAACATGTGCATTTTTTGTAAATGGCTCATCTTCATTCTTCATACATAGTATACTCATTAAAACATAAAACCTACTACATAAACAGTATTTATATTATACGATTTCATTTAGGAATCGGTATTATTCATATGATGTGTGTAATGTACATTGTACATAATTTTGTACTCCCCTTAGTTCACATTGTCATAATACTTTCTGTTGTTTTACTTTACTATATGACCTATTACGGTATTAAACAGTTTTATGTATTATGTATACAAGTGTAATAAAATGATTATGTAGATTTTTGTAAAAATGATTTATTAATTGAATAAGTATTTGTGATGTACTTGTACTATATAGTTGATTTATATGGAAAAGTATTTTCTTAAGAATCTAGTTAAAGAGACTATTTAAGTTGTATACAAGTTGCATATATATAAAACGTATAAACATTTTGATTTTGAGTGTTACGAATTCATACTACAATTTTTAAAGCACCTCTTAAAGGTAAAAATAACATTTCCAATATAACTGAAATATTGTTTCGATTTGTACAACAAAAGAACAATTTTAATTACATTACATGACTAACAAGAACTGTTCACCCACAATCCTTTACATTTGATAACCTCAAAATATATTGTAAAATCACGTTTAAGTATCCGTATTATTCAATAAGTATAATATCCATTTTATATTTCGAGTACCAATAAAATCACAGCAAATTCATAACAATTTACATTTTTTATAACGTATTATAGTAATGAAACTAGAATTTGAATAAAAACATTTAACATTAACAATCACTAACAAACGAAATCATCAGGCAGGAAACGACAAAAACAAAAATAATTATATTCGAAGACGAAAATGCATGTTATTTTTATCAGTATACTAAATTAAGTAAAGTAATACAATGTGCATTGCTAATAATACTAAAATTCAATTCAACCTACAAGTAGTTTGTTTTTGTTAGTTTTGACTTTGTAAACTTAAAAGGAATATCTTTGCTGTAATTACTGTAATACAATTACAAAAGCAAACCAATCAGTTAAAGAGAAACGTACACCAATTTCGATCTTACTGCTTCTTTATTGGACTTCCTAACTTGACCCGAAGGAGTTCGTTGCAGTCCCAAATGCTGAAAAATAATAAATATTTGAATTATTTGGCTTTTTACATTTTACTTTTAAGTACGACTTTGTATGACAAATAATTCATTACCATCTTTCAAATTGCGGATCATTTGGATGGGAATCTAATATTTGCACAATAATTTCTTCTGGAACCGGACGCAAATTAAACGTGAGAGCTCTTTCAAAACGACTTCGTCTAGAAATTCCTCGGCATGGCCCGTATAATCCTTCCAAATCAAAGTTTCTAAGTATCTCTAATTTCTCTTCTCGTTTTAACCCTTCCAGCATGGGTGACATTGGAACCGTTGAAGACGTTTCCTTGACCTTGTTATCAGAACTTTTGACGGGTGTTTCATATTGAATTTCATCCTTAATATCATCTGCTACATCAGTAACAGTTTTCTTTGTTGCTTTCTTGAGTGCGACAGGCCATTTTTCCTTTTTCTGAACATTTTCAGGCCAACTCTCGGTAATTGTTTTCTGTTGTAATCGTTTTGACTGTCGACTACCAACGCTAAGATTTTTTGAAGATTTTCCTTTGGTATTCGTTTTCGCTTTAGCTATTCCTTTTGGGGACGGAGAATTTTTCATTCTTGCAATCCCAGCTTGACGGACGTTAACAACTTTCGACTGTTTCGACTTTGGCATTTTCAATATGCAAATAATAGACGTATATTTCAGAATCAAAGACGAATAGCTTCAAGTAAATGCACTTCCTCTTGGAAATCTGAAAACAAAAGTAAAACCTCAAAATTATAGACAAATCCAGAAATATTGTACAAGTGAACGTCTCGTCTGTTTCTAGACTTTATCATGAGTATTATATATATCGAATATATATTACTTATTATATACGCTTATGTACCTGTACAGAACTTGATTACAGATGATTTAATATTGTTAAGCCAGGTGAATTCTCCAGGAGAAAATGAATTTCTGGAAGCGAAAATGAATATTTTCTATGTAAAACTTTACATGATGGAAAAGAAGCGGCAAACTGAATGAAATTTACTCTATTCCAATTTAGCAGTTTATAGTAAAACACTGCCTGATGTACCTAATTAATATGACTATGGCAAGTGCTTGCAGAAATCATAAATACATAATAACTAACTGATGACACTGATGAGACGATTTTCATAGTATACCCAAGATATTTCAATACCACACATATCATTCATTATTATTTCAGTTTTAGTAAGAATATTCTTATTTAGATTCCCCAACAGTTGGTTAACAAGCCGTTATCGGGTTTAGAATTTCCCGTAAAATTGAATGAAATATGTTTGATTATACTACAAACCTATTACTTATCATAAAATCATACATAATGACCATTTGTTAAAAATGGGCTGCATAATAAAATGTAACATACAGATCTATAGGTTTGATAACTTGGGTTCAATGTCATTTTCATTAATGCCCTTGGTAAGTTGGAATTCCATGCAGTGTAGGATTATGATGGAATAGATTTTCATTTGAAGCATTTTTGTAATAAAAATGATCAGATTTCATGTTATAGTGTTCACCTACGAAAGCCAACTAAGTTAAAACCACAATCGCGTGGCAAACATAAGTCACGGTAGCCACAAATTACCTTTTGCAAGTTACTTAAGTTGTTAACAAATGCTATTTTCTGTTGCATGACAAATATTTCATGAAGGTGTAATTTAGGGGCATTTATGGTACTGAAAACTGAACTTTAATAATAATTGTACCTAAAATGCTAACCTAACAGGTGTTAAATAGAATGGATGTTTGTTAGCAAGTATGATTAATAGTTTTATCAGTCACTGTTGTGGATAGTAAATATTAATGTAATTTGGCAAAGAGATTTCCACCCATGTGGATGAAATTTTGTATAAATTAAGCACCCAAAGTCGCACAGTACTCCTAAACAGTTCCCCTTATCATTTGGGCATCATGTTTAATCATTTAATCCACTTGGTCATAGTTATTTCTTCTTTTAATTTAGGATTCGGTAGAACCTCTCCATCCGAGTATGCTTATGTGAAAGTTCAGCGGCAGGATCGCTCCCTATTCGGGAATTATCACGCAGAAGTGAAAGTTTTCGATAGAGTGCACAAACTCACCTTAAAGTCCCCTGGTATTCATTTCAATTACAAGAATGCAATTACAAGAATTTTAGCAATCAATTTCTCAAAAATAATCGGCTTACCTCAAAAAAATAATCTATTTACCCCATATAATTGCATTTAGCTAATAAATATTTATTCAGTCTCAGATACAATACAACTGCTCGAACAGATAACATACCTTTGCCTCAAGTTCTAATGCAATTCACTAATGTTTTAGTACATTTACCTCAAGATTTTGTACTTAACTTGGGGTAAATGCGTTAAACATAACTTGAGACAAAATTATATTATCAGTTCGGAGTAATGATACTTGAGACTAACTAAATATTTATTAGCTAAATGTATTTATAAGGTAAAATGGTTATTTTTCATGAGATAAACGGATTATATTACAACCCTTAAAATATCACGTTTTTCATAAAATATTTTTCTTGCTTTTTCTACAGACGCATCAGTCTTTTCACCGAATTTTAAATTAACAATTGTCGAAACAGACAAAGATGGCAATAGCGTTTTTGTCGACAAAACACCAACTAAAGAAGAAATGGTCAATGCTGAAAAAAATGTTTATGTTGACCCTGAAGCCCTAGCTGCACTTCATATCCACTCCGATGGTGACAACCAACCAAGAATTGTAAGATACTAAGATAGCGGCGTACAATGATGTGCTGCATAAATCTAATAAATCATTTCTGTAATATCTTGTAGATTTTATATTGAAAAGTATCTTCAAATATCTTTAAAAATGAAAAGATAATGTTACAGATTTCAGCGAGAATGAAACTATAACAAGTATTTTTACTTGCAGAGTGGAGTAATTGATGGAATGGTCATCCATCATGAAAATGGCCATCATTTCGCGACAAGACTTCCCGAGTCCAGCAAAAGGGCTTCTGATTATGGTAAATCCTTTTGTTTTGTATTTATTTTCTTAAGAATTTCATTAGAAATGGAAGAAAATAACTTTTTTGTATTCCCACAGTGGATTTACAAAGAAATACATCTATGCCCCCTTCTTCACAAACGAACAAGAATTTAGGTAACTTGAACTAACTATAACTTGGGTATTAAAATTTAATTCTACGTAAACATAATTTAAATTCATTCAAAATGAATGTATACTTTCAGATGTGATTCCAGAAAGCAGATTTGAGGATACAGGTACACAATTTCTCATGAAATTCGCAAAATTACAGGAAATATTATGAAAAATTCGATCATTGGTTTGATTATTAAATTATTTTGCAGTTGATCTTCACAGAAATTTGTCAGTACCTCCTAAGCCAACTAAATTTGCATCGACTCGTGCAGTAACAACCGCCCAGCCGGAATTAGTTATCGTATTTGACTATGATAACTACCAAACATTCAAAGGAAATAACACAGCAATGACAAACTATTTGAGTTTGTTCATGCATTCCGTAAACAACCGCTATGCTAGTGTGCAAGACCCGAAAGTTTCTTTCGTTGTATCCGGACTCACAGCCATTTCTGTAAGTGTTACACAGAAATTTTTTCAAATGAAAATTAATACATATTTTAAACTAATCTTTATTATTCTGCACTTTTAAAGTCCACAGCTGGACAACCCTTCATCACTAGCAGTGCTACTCCCGCAGGAGATGCGTATGACATTAACAAAATGCTGGACAGTTTCGCCCTTTGGGTTTTTAACCAAACTAGTATTGCAAAACACGACTTGGCATCTTTGCTTACTGGAGTACATGTGCAAAGTAAAAATAGTCAAGGGGTTTACGAAGGTAATTAAAGTTTCTTTCAATAAAAGTTACTTTTTCAGTTTTATTTAATTCCTATTTCAATTTTAATTGTAGACGGTGTTGCTGGATTGGCCTACCTCCGAGCTGCATGCTGGATAGACACAGCAGGCAAGAAAGATCTTGGCACGGGTGTCATTGCTGACGCAAGGGGTTACTACGGCGGAATTACCACAGCTACTCATGAACTTGCCCATAACCTCGGTTCTCCTCACGATGGAGAGAAGTCAAGCACTGCAGCTTATGATACATCCGCTTGTGCATGGTATTTTTCATTTTTCATTTATAAATTCGATTCTTAATAAAAATTAATACTTATGTTTTAATATAGGTCCGAAGGATATATCATGAGTTATGAAGGCTACGGAACAAACACGAAATTTTTGTTTTCCTCCTGCAGTAAGACACAAATGAAGAATTTCTTGGAGTAAGTCATCACTAGTAGTGTCATGTTAATTTTAAGTCAGGCAACATGAACCAGATATTTATCTGTAGAAGTATTTTAAATGCAATTTATCCTATTCCTTGAATTTAGAACACCGG
Organism: Yoshiicerus persimilis; assembly: GCA_020352615.2. Lineage (NCBI taxonomy): Eukaryota > Metazoa > Arthropoda > Collembola > Entomobryomorpha > Tomoceridae > Yoshiicerus > Yoshiicerus persimilis. The sequence goes on from CM036943.2 coordinate 10,149,867, forward strand.
CAGCAAGTTGCGCAAAATCTCTTCAAAGCAGTTCTCAATGGACCGAAAATAAATTCAATGCTGGAGACTACATGAATATGACAACTCAATGTCAATTAAGTTTAAAGAAGCCGAAAGCGTATGTGGATACCACAAAAGATCCCTCATCCCTGTGCAAGAACCTTGCATGCAAATATCCTGATGATTCTAACCCTAATTCCATTTGGTCCGTACAAACTAATAATATGCCTGCAGATTGGTCTTATTGTGGAAACGGTGGAGTGAGTTATCGATTTATTTTTCTTCATAAGAACTCAATAATACATTACAAAGTTTTTAACGAAAATCCTTTAAATTTAATGGTTTACATTTATTTACTTTACAGAGCTGCATCCAAGGAGAATGTGTTACTCAACCTAGTAAGTAAAACACATTATTTAACGAATATTTTATCATAAAAATAAATATACGTGGATAAAATATCGTAAAATGTGTCATGACTTATTTATGTGTGTTTGTTCGTTAACAGATATGACCGCACAGTGTCAAACAGCCTTGAATGATCCAAAAGCAGATTACGACACGTCGAAAACAGCTTCGAGTCTTTGTCAAAATCTCTCCTGCCGTTATGCAAACTCTACAGTTAAGACTTTAAACAAACCAGCGATTGATCACTCACCTTGTGGAACTAAGGGTGTAAGTACATATTAAATATATGCTGCTTATTTACACAGTGAATATATTTATATGAAATGTATGATGATTGCTTATGTTTTTCTGGATACTTATTTTTATTTCTTCAATTTTCCTATTTTTAGAGATGTATTGATAACAAATGCGACCAACCTGTGATTGTCATCCCTGCTAGTAAGTTTACTCAAACCAAAATCCAAACAGAACCCAAAATAAACAATAACAAGAGTACAAGATGTAGTTTTTGAGTAAATAAGAACTTTGGTACAATTATTATGACAATTGCTTAAAGAACAATTCCAAATCCTTATATAGATATGACTGTCCAATGTCAAAAGGCAACTGGAAAGCCAAAGGCCTATGTTGATCCAACGAAAACCGCTGATGAATTATGCTCCAACTTGGTTTGCCGCTATCCTGACGATAAAAATACAGGATCCACTTACATCGTGACACTTAATAGACGTCCTGAAGATTATACCCCTTGTGGCACAAATGGAGTAAGGAAAATCAATTATGATTCTATTACTATAAGAAGGAGTATTTATTTCCTAACGCCTTTTATTTATCCTAGAACTGCGACAATGGAAAGTGTGTCGTCCTTAATAAGTAAAGAGAAGATGATGAAGTGAATTATGTTGACAACCGGTTTCATAATGACACCTGGGGTGCTTTATTGCAGTTGCATGAAAGCACTTCAGTTTAATTAAACAATACCTATACATTTAATGGTGCTTTAAACAAATTATTATTATTTAATGTACATGTGTACTTTACCACTATTCCAATAAATGATGTATTTGCATAAATGTTTTGCATTGACATTTTTTTCATCTATTTGTACTTTTTCTTTAAGAATTTTCCAGTTTACTTTATTTTTCATGATAGTCATACGAGATTAACAAGAAACAATAAAATAAATAAGGTTTGGTAAGTGTGGTAATTTATTTGTAAATGTAATCCCTACTTCTACTGATTTGTTTACTTAAACCAAAAAGAGTGAAAAATAAAGAATAACAAGGGTAAGTGTCATTTACAAGTAAATAAATGTAATCTGACTATCAATATGTTTAAAAAACTTATGACTAGGCCACTCGGAAAAATCAGTGATGAAAAATAACTCAAAGATCTTAAGTTGACCCAAGAAAAACTGATAATGTGTTATACTAGAATTAAATATTTGTAAACGGAGGACGAAAGCATGGTCTAATGATAAAGTTTATGGAGAAAATGAAATGACAACTTATTTCAGTATAGGTTTGGTTTCACTAGTACAACATTTTGAGACATTTTATTGCAGTCGTAATAAAATCATAGGATTAAATAAAACAATACATTTAATGTTGATGTAAACAATTCTATGTGTGTATGTATAAATAACATGTACAATTATTATTGAATATTTATAATTTATGTACATAAATATATATATATAGCTTCTATTGAATATAATAATAGCATAAAGCACAGTTTCTATATTATTTTTGTAGATAGTTTCTATATAGGCTGCAGAGTTTCTTAAGTTTAGTGTAAATGTAACCTGAAGAAGGACGAGCAATCAAAATTAAATTACAAACATTACTGCAAGATTTCCTCCTTCATTTCATGCATTTAAAATGGACTTAGATTTTGGTATATTTATGTATTGTATTAGTAATAATAAAAAATTAAGAAAATTGCGAAGAAGACGAACATTTATCTACGGTTAAAAATCGGCGGATCGTTTCTCCTTTTCAAGAACACGAACATCTCACGAAAGAAAACCAGACAAGAAGAGGAGTCCAGAAATGTTAACAGCTACTAGAGAAGCGAAACTGAATCAGCTCACGTCAAGAGGATTAGAAGTATTTTCGATGTCACCGTCGTTTTGAGAGGAACACACGTTTGAGATACACTTTGGTTTTTGGCACGTTTGGCTAGCCCCTAATTATCATTCGGATCAAATTTAGTTTTACTATATGAAACATTTGTCATCGTCATCAGCGTTGACCTGAACCATTTCTGTTAGAAAAGTCTTGCCCGAACCCGATCGTGATGTAGTGTGAATATGACTCCGAGTATGCTGATCCGATTTTACCCGGCAGCACAACAGCTCTCCATACGCCTGCCGGTACTGACGGTTCGTCACCGCATAAATAAACGGGTTTATTACCGCAGAAGCCCAAGCCATTATCGACGCCACTACATGGATAACTGGATGCTTCACCTGCAATTAACAAAGGTCATTTTTTAATTGAAGTAAAACATAATGGGTGATTTCATATGAAAATAATCAATAATGGGTGATGTCAAGTGAAAATAATCAGTAATGGGTGATGTCAAGTGAAAATAATCAGTAATGGGTGATGTCAAGTGAAAATACTCAGTAATGGGTGATGTCAAATGAAAATAATCAGTAAAGAGTGATGTCAAAATCAAATTGTCATTGAAAATAGTACAATTTTACAAGAATAAGTAAGAAAAAATATAATTTTACAAGAAAATGTAAGAATAAAGTATAATTTTACAAGAAAAAGCAAGAAAAAAGTATAATTTTACAAGAAAAAGTAAGAAAAACGTAATATTTTACCAGAAAAATTAAGAAAAAAGGGAAATTTTACCAGAAAAAGTAAGAAAAAAGTAAAATTTTACCAGAAAAAGTAAGAAAAAAGTAAAATTTTACAAGAAAAAAGTAAGAAAACTAAAACAAGAAAAGTGGCATAAGAAAAAAGTATAATTTTTTACAAGAACTTACAGCGTCATCAACAACATTGCAGATCATCAGGGGAAGAAAACAAATGAGAAAACAGCAGAAAATCAGTAACATCATTTTGGTTAATCTCATATCATCCCTTCTTTGGGCAGGTGTGGTAGTTTGAAAAGTAGTTTCATGTTTTTCTTTTTCAGTTCCGCTGTGGAGATCGGGCACGGTAAGACTGTTGCAAAAGGGAAAATTGAAGAGGTAAGAAAACGGTAAAATCTTACGATTTAAGTTTTCACAGTAAAATAGTTTACCCATGGGCATTGAGGTTTCTTCTGCTTCGTCTAACTTTGAAAAGGATGCAAGTGTAGCAATAAACGATTGTAAGACAAGGTAAGAGTATTCCGAAAGCGAAAATAAACTTTTTAGGAGAATATCCATCTTTTTTCATAATAGTGCAGGAAAAAGTTTCTTCGTCAAGTCCAAATCGTCCCCAGAACTCAAGGAGAGGTGGAACCATGAGTGAAAAGCTGAATACCCAAACGAATGCGATCATTGCCACAATATTTCGGCATTTGTAAATCTTTTCGTACAAGGAGTAGTGTGATATTAGCACGTATCTGTAATAATGATAATAACATGTAATTTCCTTCATCAAGTTGTCATTAATCAACAGTTTACACCCGCATGGAGTGACTATTGAGATTTTATAGTTTAACAACTCTAATTGGCAATAATTATACTTCATGGAACATTTTCTAACCTGTTAATGGCGATCAGCTTGATGTTAAGGAGTGACGCACCAAAGTTGGCGTAGAAGAAAAATGGGAATATTTTGCACAAGGTCTCATTAAACACCCACGCTTCGTGAATATATCTGGACGCTGTGAGCGGCAGATTTATCGCACAAAAAAGAAAGTCCGAGAAACATAAACTCAGAACAAACCACGTCGTCGCATGGATTCGCAACTTGCGACTTCGCCAAAGAGCCAAGATTGTAATTAAGTTACCTGTACAATAAATGACACAAAACGTTTATCATCAAAACATCTCTTGTAACACACTACACAGATTATAAAGATATCACAATTCTCTAATCACTCCCAACTAAATAGCCAAGCTTTCACATTTTCGCCTTCCTTCACAATTATTTCCGCTAATACCATAAAAAACTGAATTTACAATTTCTAACCGTTTTCATTTTTAGGTTAAAATAACAAAATTACACAAATCTTGGGCTAAATCCTCATTTTCTCTGTATTTTTCAAATTTTTATCTTTATATTTGAAAAGTTTTATTTCAGTTACTCAATTCCACAATAAATTTTTAATTCTACTGACATTTTATTCTTTTTATTCATATGTAGATCCTTTGATAGCAATATGTGTCTTCCAGTAAAACATGGTTGTTGTAGCACAATGTTTTAAAAGCACACTTTAAAATGTACATTTTTGTGAAATTGTAGAAAAACTTAATATTTATCACTATTTTATCACACATAACTATATCCGGAAGCTTTGTTAATGATTTGACACAGTAGAACACTAACTTTTCTCACTTGAATTGGAGGGTGCAGCCGGAATAAAAACTGTTGACGACTATCCCTTTTAAAGTCATGTAAAGTCTCATTTACTCCTATTACAGATGTGTGAACGGCTGGGAGAGATATTAATTATTTCAACTTGACTTGTCATGTCATTACCAAACTAAGTAATCTCCTAACATTCATTCCATCGCTGCAACATCAAAAGATCAACTTTTCTTAAACAGCCTCATTTATAATACAAATATGTGAATATTACAATTTCCTGCCTACACATCAAATAAAACTATTTCATTGGTCTGTTCTACGTGTGTGGACTGAAGTACTGAACATGCATTTCCAATTTAAGTATACAGTGTTGGCCTCAAGTCACGCATCATAGGAACACAAAAATGGTTCTCAAACAGTTGAGAAACATTTACAAGCATTACAGGTATTTTCTTATGATGCGTGACTTGTGACAATACGTAATGTTATTTCTCTAAGATGTCTGATTTAGGGTCAACGCTGTAGTAAAGAAAACCTTACCAACAATTCCTAGGACGACGAAGAGGATGGCAGCTCCTGCTGCGACTATTGTCGCTGCTCGTGGGTAATGTATATGGTGATGTGCTGACTCTGTGAAATTTTCTGTAGTGCTAGCTGTTACCGATTCTGAAATAGTTGGCGACGATTCCAAAATCCTCAAAGACGGATTATCCATTTCTCTTTCCGTTTCAGTATCTCTGCGAAAAACAAAATAATTTAATATCACACTAAAATTACATTTATGGAGGAAAATCAGATTTTCTTGAAGTGGGTAGTGAAAATAAATAAAAAAGTAGATAAATATTACCGATAACGTTTGTGGTCATAATTGCATCATAACAAATTAACTTTACCGATAACAGAAACGTGATAATATAATAGATGCGTTAACACAAGTATAATCGTATTTACAGTTAAAAGTTCATTTTACTTTTTCAACGAAAACAATTCGCTGACCCTGGGTGAACTAATCGTGAGCAGACTAAATTACAGTGTCTACTCTATCTAAATAATTTACAACTCCTCCGGAAATGTAATTGAGTGTACATATTTTTACCAAAATACGTTTGTATTACAAATATAATATTTACGAATAATGATTCCTCTTTGTACAACAGTGTAAACATGAAATGAATTGCTCGTGTATAATTTATTGGATAGCTGCGTAAAAACTGATTGCACTCTTATCTTTAAAAGCAAACCTCACTTTGGTATTCACCCGACAGAGTTAAAAAATGATTCTGACAAGAAATGCATTGAGATGCCTGTAGTATTTAGAAGGAACAGATCTTTGGTAAAGACACAGATGAATAAGGACAAGTATCCCACTGTCAGAATGAAAGGCGATTGCTTAAGTCCTAAAACGAAGTGCTGTCAAATGAAGCTAAATGTCAATCTAAGATCTATCTAACGTAACCCTTCCTGAGCAAACTAAAATAAAGCTACTTAGTCCATTCCTTTTAGGAAACGAACTTTTTCTGAAGCACATCTGAATTAAATTGCTTTACGGCTGTCTTACTTACTATTTTCTGTACATCTGCAAAATGTCATGTCTTTCAGTTCAAGATGAAGATTATCTGTTTGAATAGTTGAAATATGGGAAGGAATCAATGTTCCATTACAACAAACAAAAACTATTGCTTCACATCACATTACAATCATCATAAAGAGTAGTATATTTACAATAATCCTATATGTAAACTGCAAGAAAGGAGTATATTTATAGATATACTACTACTGAATTGGTTTTCTTATTGCAAGATGAAGGATTAGTATAATCCTGTGCCGAAATTGGAGTTAGGCATAATTTCAGTGAGTAAGAAGACTGTGGGAACACTGCGTGAAGTAAAAAAGGAGCTTATTGCTAATGTCTTATTGTCAGATATGATTTTATCGCAATATAGTGTGCAGAGAGCATTTATGTTAAATATGACCAGCATAAATACAAATGGAATGCTAATGGCTGTCCCGTCATGTCATGTCAAGTCAGGAAAGTAGCTAAAGTAAAGTACGAATCCTTTCTCAAGTACATCTTCACGTAGATAAATAAGTAGCATACATTTCTATTGTAAGTATGTGATTGCTCAGGACTTTGTACAAAAAATAAGTAAGTCATGCTCTCCTCATCTCTTTTGGATCTACTTACTATGATTCATGAATATTATATTCATATCTCTATACATGTTTGTATACAGTGAGGTTCAGTAGAAACTAGCCACGGTACATCCAGTGTATAAGGAAATGCATATGTATATAAATTACATACCATGATATTTCCTTATACATTGTAAATAAAATGGTTAGTTTCTACTGAACCTCACTGTACTTATTTATATGTAAAGATATAACATTATGGTTCTAGTCAATTGCCAATTGTACATACATATCTCTATTACAAGTCTAAGCTTGTTTATTCTTAATGTACACATTTATTTACACATATGTACATGAGTTTACATACATTGTGCACGCAAAACGTTTGACTTGGCAAACTCAAATATGCAGTTGCAATTTCTTTGTGCTACATACTTTCTTAAATTTAATAGGCAAGCCAAATGAGGCAAGATTAAATTTTATGTCACATTATGCTCATTTTTTCCTTTGCATATCCTATCAACACTAATATCTACTCACTAATTATAATACTGGTATATATGAAGTGTACAGAGTGCCTTAAGATAATTCAAGGTGAAGTATCTATGTGCAAAGATAATTATAAACTATAATTCATGTCAATACTGGTAAACATAGTTAATAAACTATTGGTAGTGTATTTATTATCCAAGCAAATGATAAAACCATGTATGTGCACTGGTTCTGATTACAAATATGATTAAGTGAGATAAAGCACCTATTGTTATCTGTTTACTATACTTTGTGAGCCTAATGTAATTTAATGTAAACCTAAAGATAATATAGGAATGTAAAGTCCAGTTATGGTTTCGTTTGTCTCTAGGTCGAGTTTTACTCTTCAGAGGATGTCTCGCCACTTTGTCATAATACATTATAGTATTGATTCCGTCAGTAAATAGTAACAGGAACCTAATCTCGTAAAGAAATCCTATGCCACGAGTAATTGAGTGCAAGCAAACAAATGCTAGACAAGACAAGCAAGAAACACAAGATTAACAAATCAAAACTACACCAGGATGATCAAACAAAGTCCGATTATCTCTACAATATGAGACACTACTTTTATTCTATCGTAAATTAATGATCTTCTTGTTAACAGTAAAGAGTGCACTAAAAGTCCATTTAAACCGGTTCTAATATAAAATGTTGCTAACAGAAGAAGTATACATAGGTTTGTTAATGACAGTGACAATTACTAATTTTAAAACTGTAATTTTATGATTTTTAATGAAAAATATGTGCACAAGAGAAGAATTTGTTTGAGAATTATTGCAAAAGGGTTAAAGAAGTGGAAAGAATTTGCATTTTTGGGTTTTCGTTTAGAAAATTCAGCTGATTTGTGTAATTTGTAATGGTTAACAGTTGTGACAGTTGAGAATGCATGTAGGTATGCAAAGTATGTGTGGAACTTTTGGCTGCATTGGTCATTAGTGATTTTAATGAATATTTTTGTCATTTTTTTCATGAATAATTGATTATGCGTAAGAAAGCGATAACTTTCGTTTAGTATCATTAGTTGCATATAAAAAAGGTGTAGAATATTTTCTGGATTTGTACATTAATGCTCAGTGTTGCTTGATGTTCAATAATTCAATATCACAATTACAACTCACATTACAAGTTTACAATGAGACAGTCAGCATTAAAGCAGCAGGGAGGGAGACAGAAAGCCCTGCATGAAAAACAATGCTATTCTCTGTGTCTGAATACTAATGGTGTCAAAAGTGGTGAAACAAGAAATATAACTACCTTCTTCTCTCCTATTTCAATCCTTTAATCATTAAAAGAGGAATGGAAACTAGAGTACCTACCTAACTATCCTTTCAGTCGTTTGGTTTCGTCATACCGCCAGTAATTACAATATAAAACGATACCCAATCAATTTTATAGAGAACCGTGCCAAAAAGCACTCTGAACTGAATTAGTCATTCTTTTCCTACTAAAATTGCATTACGCTACACGTTTCATATTACTTCCAATGAATTCCTGTGTCAGAAGCGGATACAAATTAACTTGTTAATACGATAACAACTGATATGCTGATAGTTCTTAATTAATTTACTAATTGTTAATTCGTATTCCTGCTGAGAAGTAAATCAAACTACTTTTCTTAATGAAACAATTTAAATATGAATAAATATTCATTTTGCATGCACCTTTGGGAATTTATTTTGGGTAATTGCGATATGAACATAAATCTTGATAAGAAATTTGAATAAAACACTAATTTAAAAGAGATGTTGAAAATATTTGGTTACCTTTTATGATGAATGTGTAGAAAGAGGTAATAAGAGCCAAAGGTCACTTAAATCAAAATTCAGTTCACGCGAAAGAACAATTGAGACTCGGCAAATCTAATTGGTTTTCATGTTTGTACACATAGAAAAGTTCACTTTGAGATTCTCAGACGAGACACTACAAATATTTCAGCTTTTCAACAGTTCCTGTATGTAAAGTACGAAATTCACTTTAAGTGCAATATTCGTTACTGGCCTGGGTTTGTTTTGATATTAATGTTGCGAGGAACTTGGGAAATAATTATTAGGATTCACATTCACATAAAAAATTCAAATGTATTTTCTAACGACTCTTGTAATTGTAATAAGCTGGGGCTCCTCCAACATATCCGTGATGAGTAATGACTGGGTGTTAATATTGTGGCCTGTCTGGTCTGCTCTGCTGCAGAAATTAATGTGAATGTTCACTCTGAGAGCACAACTTGTAAACTATTGAGATGAAAACTGTTTTCATGAGTTTTGTGTTCCGTTGGTGCATACATAACGTTATAACACTAAGATAACCTACGAGTAAGGTTGAATCAACCCAAGAAGAAGACAAGACAAGTCAGCAGTCGGTTAAAAGTGGAGAAAAGGGATACTCTCTATATACACATGTGCATGTGTTCACTTCTGTCTGTCTCTACAATGCAATTCTATTTAACAACGTACCTAAGTATATATTACGTTCCTGTATTGTTTGTATATTATTCTTAAACGATAAGGGACGGAAGAAAAGGACCAGGACTGCAATGTTAACAGACATTCAAAAATAATACTAAAAAAGGTACATACAGTAAAGACTTACCTTCCTGTAATAGCCTTAAGCTCCTCCCTTCATTCCTAAGCTTTTCGTTAGTAACTTAAGGTATATGTAACATATATATTACACAATAAATATGTTATACAGTCCGTTTATATAATTCTTTACAATTGAAAGAAAGAAAATCAAAAAGGGCCCTGAAATACCTTTCCGTCTGGTTTCATTCGTTTCCTATAGGTATACACATAAAATCCTTGGTAATAATACTACAAATGGATAGTAATAGAGATGAAACATGAAATATTGTGATGTGATGTGATGCGAGAGTATTTATAATAGGAACTGGAACTGAATTGCAAAGGGTACACTAAAGATATTCTCATGATTCATTTTTATGTTCAGGATAGCGTTTAGAGTTAATGGAAATGCGTAGCTACGTCTGTATATAGGTATACAGAAATGATTTTCGAAGACCCTTCGCTCTATTTACAAATTTACATCTATCTGATGTATAAACTTATTGTATTGCGTCTTTGGTCCTTTAAATCCAACAATAATAACTCGCTTCTCGTTCTCTCTCCCCTTCCTTCGTTATTCGTCCCAGTCCACTCTTTCATCTCATTCTCATCTCGTCCTCTCACACTCCCTGTGTCAAAGAACATTTTCAGGAATATCTACATACCATATATGGCATGCATGATTCACAACAGTCAAGAAATCAAAACTAGTAAACATTTTCTACCAGTTTATCAGTTTCCATTACAAAAAATAGCATAATAAATGAGTTAATGAACATTTAGTAGTTTCCTAGTAGTGGAAAAACATGATCATCAGGAGATAAAAACTAAACTATCCACTCAAAATGTACAGGAAGACATTAATAATAATAATATTTAATTTTTGAGTATTTTATTCCGAATTATAATTTTATTAACTCGGATTATTAATTTTCAATTCATAAATGCAGGTGTCCTGTCCTTCTTGGATAATTAAACCATGAATATCAAGTAGGATTACTAATAATTGCTTATGTAAAAATTCAGGTGTAAGAATTTCTAAGAAAATATTTAGAACTTTGAAAAATTAAATCCTTTTGATAACTACGAAATATTTCGCTTTGAAGGTATGCATAAGTAATAACACACAAATCCAGTATGCAGGATTTTAGGATTATTTAAAAAGGTACTTATGTAAGTTATAATCCGGAAAAGGGACAAATCTCTTAAAAAGTACCTGTGCATGTGCAACTTAGGTAATAAGCACTTCTAGAGGTCTGCAGCACATTTTACCTGTACACACTTGTGTAAAGTTGTTAAATAATGTAAGAAATAATACTAATCTGTTTATTGTTCTAAGTCTTTTTGGTCATTCTCCGTAAAACTGATTTACTTAACAAAAATACGAAACGAAGTACATATCTTTATGTTGTGCAAGTAATTTCCAAATTGTCTAGTCTGCGAGAGACTGTAACTGTAAGTAAGAGAAAAGAATTTTGAATAGAAATGGGGATTAGATAGTTAAGTATTAAATATCTATATGTAAGTATTTACGTTGTGTCCGTACTATCCTGCTAAGTAAGTTAACTTGACATTATAATCCATATTGATGGAGTGCTTGAAGCTGGAAAAACTCATTAGCATTTTTGTTTGTGTATTTTTGCATTGTGCACGAAATAGCCATTGAAATATCGAGATGCTAAGCCTGTTGTCTGTCTGACCGTGCGTGCCGGCTTTAACTTTGTAAAATGAAATGTTCATTTTGATTTACATAGCGAATTGTTTGCGTTGCATATTGTTTAGATTGAGATTTACATGTGTTCTTGTGTTCTGCAGTTTGGTCCAGATACTTATAAGGGAAGAGAAGGCATGAACTTTTGTGTTTCTGGTTATTGAGGAATTGTCGGCTTCAAATTTAGAGAACAGAAGCTTTTTGGTTATATCTAGCAGACGGGGCACTTACATCAAGTTCCAAAGTCCAATCCAAGACTTAAGAAAAGTTTACTTACTTTTTTAGAACAGATTCAATAATTTACGTATATAATTACATATACTGTAAGGAATTACAGATATATCAATTTTTAAGCTGAAAAGTGAATAATGGATGGGATATTATATATTTACACGCGTATTATGTATAAGTGTAAAATAATATAGTAAATTCATGTTCATGATCCTTTGTAGTTGTCGTGTGTTCTGTAATAAGGCCCTTTTCTTTCTCCAACAGTCTAATTCCCAAGCTTAGCTAAAAGTTTGTTTCTTTTAAAGAAAACATAATACGCTTAAAACAGTACAAGTAAACTTACGAAGCGGATATTCATATTCGAAATAAGAAGACTACATTTAAACCCAAGATTTAAGTTAAGCCGTCGCATGTTGATGTTACATAAATGTTCCCTGAAAAGAAAAAACTAAACACGAGAAGTATAGTGACTTATATAAGCATTAGGTTTAAGGTCTTTTATCCAAACATACAAGGGAAGGTAGTTTAGCTACACAAACTAAATCCTAGTAGTAAAATTGTAAAGCAGCAAATGACTGACAGCTAATTTAAAATTATCGAGTACTAAATACAGGCAAGGAACAAGAGTAAGCTAGGAAAACAAACGGGTAATAAAGTTTTAGCGTGGGTGGCTGAACATTTGACTTAAGCATCTAATTCTTTCTCTCTTGCTAATTTTCAGCGTTAACTTGGTGCCTAATCTCATCTGGATTTATTGTTTACCGCAAAAACGCATGGAATTAATTAAAAAACCAATGAAACTGCAACATTGTGGTATTTTCTATTCTTGTCGATTTATCTCATGCTGAATGCAGACTGAATCCCATTCAAGTTGTGGCTTTTGATGCTTACACTACAAAAAATACCTATTGTCTACTGCTAAAATGGAAAAAATAGATTCTATTCGGTATACAGCGAAGAGCTCAAGTCACGCACCATATAAAAATTCATTAATGTTCGAAAATGCCTTTTAAACGGTTTGAAAAGCATTTTCAAACATCATAACCTAATGTCATTTTCCTATGGTGCGCGACTTAGGCCCTTCACTGTACATACTTACTTCTATCTGCAGTTTGTTTACAATTAGAGTTGCTGGGCTTGTAAAAATAATGAATGACCAGGATTATTGTTTACTAGTGGAATTACTTACTGAAGATGAACAGGAAATGCCTAAGACGCAAAAGGGGAAAACGGAAAGGGCAAAAAGGCCAGAGCATAAGAAACTCTGGTTAAACCTACCAACAAAAGTTCATCGAAACCTAAAACTCCTCTCCTCTTAATTTATCTCACTCATGTCAACTGAAAACAAGATCAGCAATTCATCTTCCTAGACAAAACAAGAGCACTGTTCTTCAGTTCATCTTCTCATCAACTCATCTTATTGAAATAAAACCCTCTTTTATTACATATTCGTAGATTGTAATTTAATATAGTTGTTTTCTTTCCTCTTAGCACTAACTAACCAGAATATTCACCCTAATTTATCTCAACAACAAACTAACGCACAAAAATGATCATTTTTCATATTTTTCTTCTTCAGAAGCAATTTTTGTGTCACACAACCATAAAATCAGATGAAATCAAACGGAGATCTTTACTGACTCCTTATTTCCCATTAATGAAAATGTTCATGCGTGTAATTAAATACGTTTGTATTTCAATAAATATTGAATCGCAACCCAATTTCGGATTACTGCTCATTTTTAATAATATTTATCAGTTTTTGGAATGTATGTGTTTAAACGTCAGTAAAAGAATATTTAAATATTAGAAAATCTTCTCTTAAGATAATTTTAAATAGATTACATCTGCGAATCATCGCTTAATGTTGCATGTATTCCATAAAAAGTGAATTAAAGAAAATGGGGTACATAACATAAATATGTAGGAATTCGATTAGTAAGTCTATTTTTTCTTTCGTTCCCATTGAGTTGAGGAAGATGATGTGTAAAGTGTGGTTGAACAAGTGCATTAACGAAGGTGTCATGCCCTCTGTAAAATACATTTATTTACGACGCTCCAATTATCTTTAGCTGCGATATGTTGATATGATATCGAATTAATTTTCTTGTTGCAATCTACTTCTGCGTAATGAAATCTCAGTATAGAATTCAGAGTGGAGTGGATTGGAAGGAGACTTTAATATTATCACTTTTTCTGGTTGGCTGCACATTCTGAATGCTTCCTTGTGTATGGTTCCAGTCTCATAAATAACATGCATTGCATTACATAGCCATTAAGTGGGCGTACTCCATACATGAGATCTCAGTTCCTAATTCTCTGCATAGATAGATTTATGAACATTGAATATAATGTGGTCATTGTCTAATCCTGGAATTTCTACAGTTCTTCCAGCTCTTTCCCATGTTATGTAATATTTGGGAACACATAAATAGGAAACGTTATCTGCTAACTGAATCTGTCCATGTTTGTAATGCATTAGGAACTGCTCCTTCATTTTCCTACCCGCAACAGAATTATTACCATTTTCTATACATAAATACTACTAACCTATTAATTTTACTATCTTCAAGTGTTGTAAACTTAACAAGCTGTAAATTCAAAGAAATGTTTCATGTCTATAAAGTACCGAGAAACAAACTTAAAATAGCATTTTAAGTAGAATAATGTTCGCTACTTATTTACTAGCTACCATACTCAAAGGATTTAATGGTCAATGCATAAAATACAATTTTCTTTGGAAGTGGAACTTAATCTTTATGTCTCCAACTGGTCTCCTTCTGTCTCCCATTCAAAATGGTTATAAATAAGATACTTAACAAAAGTACCTTTAAGTCATATGAATGGTTCTTACGGTATACCAAAGTTCCTTACGTAAAGAAAGTCACCATGGACTGCCGTAAAATTCCAGTAATTAAGAAATTATAAAGAAACAGGGACAAAGCAGATGGCTGTTTTGGATTTTAATCGAAATAAACAGTTAATTATTTAAATATTAATACTGAAAACAATTAGTAGTGCAATATATTTATGTTTAGTTGTTAATTGCTGTTGTATAACAACTATTAATTATGACTAAACTAACAAAATGAATGTTTAAATGTCTAAATATAATCAGGGATTGGAACAGTAGAACAAACTGTTCAGAATTTATGTCTATTTACAGAATTCATATTTAAATCGGTTAAATGCAACTACTTATCGTAATAATCGTAATCTTAACCTAATACAATGGCTATTATAATAATAAAAAGCGTAATAAGAATTAACAGTATACACAGTCAAATTATTACATCTAAAATGTGTCATCTTTTAATTATAATATCACAGTATTTGTGTATTATAACAGTACGTAATTATTATAAAGTAGCTACCGCTACTTAATATTGCACTACAGGTTACTTGGGGGTAAACACAAACCCTTTCGAGCTAAACTCTACTGGAGTCAAGAAAGTATTAATAACAAGTGTACTAGCAGACTGGTAGACTAGCAGTTCTTAATTAAGTGCCTTCGGCATTATCGGCACTTAGGAATTCAATCTCCGACTTCACGTTGTCCATTATCTTTTGTACTGAATGTGAATTTGGGAAAATTGATTTATCTCCAATGAGGACTATAGTCGAAAAGCTTCTGTAACTTATGTTGGCAAATGCCATTCCTAGAATTCATAATTAAATAAAATTATATATGTGTAATGTACGTTTATAAATAAACGATTTTACAGGAATATTCTTTTGTATATGTATCTTACCTGTGTAAGCGTCCATCAGATTTCCTGACACACTCCAATCATGTAATGTATACCCAACTATGCTAGCTGACTCTCTCGGTCCTGGAAAATTTGACGTCACAGCTGAAATAAACTTAACTCGGATAAGTGGCTTTATCATGAAAGTGGGAAGAGCTCCAGCGAGTAGTGGAATGTAACTGACAATTGCAGAAAATGGAGAAGTCTTCAATTGATTACATTGTTCTGTTATAAATTCAAGACGCTTTGCAGAGTCCGTCATTCCAATCGGTAGCTTGACTGTCACAAAAGTTCTAAACAAAGGAGAAAATCATTTTAAACATTAACTAAATGTTAGAGAATATAATATTTAAAAATACATTTAAAATTTCTTTATTTTTAAATTATTTTGCGTTTACATTTTATTCGTTAATGGTTCATGTGTGGGTCCATACGTTCTTGGAAGTGGTAAAGGCAAGAAAACATGAATGAAAGGCGGAATCCGCCGTTTATTGTCGACAAGGAAGCTTCTTATTCCAGCTGAAACTGCTGCCAGATAAATTGACGTAAAACTTGCTCCGTGGTCTTTCTTAATTTTGTCAAATAACTGAAAAGATAATTTTGCAACTCCAGTGTGATAATTTCCGGATCTATTTTTCATGATAAAAGGACTGTCGATATCATCCATACATTCGTGGTAATATTTTACGAATTTGAATGGCGCGGTTAGAGAAAACGCCAGTGCTGAAAATAACTGTTCAATGGTATTTCTATTTCGCTCAATTCGCTCTGGAAATTTTCTTTCTTGTGGTAAATTGAATTGATCAGTATCCAAAAAAGCACTGAGTAATCCATATCCGTCTCCAAGAGCGTGGTGGACCAAGAAAACGACAGCAGAATAACTTTTCCCTGTTTCCGCATCTTTCGGTCGATAGTTTTTGACAAAGAGAAGTTCCCAAGGACTCCTTTTCTTTGCGTAAGGTTTTGTTAGAAAGTAATTATGTTTTTTGTAAATCTGTTCTTCAGTAACCACTTCGTCGATAAATCCATCTTCACCCACGTAGTATTTCAAATGATTCTTTATATCAAAATTTTCATCCGTTTTCCAAAAACTGTAACCCATCCATTTGACAAAGTACTTCTGTAGTTTATTCAAACCGTATTTATCGATTCGCTTGACTAGCCTATCTCGCATTTCATTTAAATCAATGGATGTTTCAAATGATATGTATAACAATTCACTATTTTTAGGATTTTTCCACAAATCGTCAACTGCGTGCACCGCCGTTCTTGGGTGAACTATTTTACCCAAATCCGGCCTAATTAATGGACATAACAGAATAACAATATATCGAAATAGGAACAACGGAAAAACTGCAACAATTCCAAACACAAGTCCCAGTGATAATATAAAGTAATACACTGTTAAAAGAACTTTTGCAACCATTGTATTTCAAATTTTCTCGAATTCAACCAAAAAGACACAAATAATTAGTAATTAAATACTAAACAATAAACTTTTCGAATGTTTATCTAAGAGTTTTATCTCAGAAGATGAAATTCTATATTTCCAGGGAGTACTACTCAATAACTCAATTGACGTCAGTAATAATAATATGGTACAGTTATGTATAAAAATGTTGCGTAGGTATAGTAGTTTAGGTGCGTACAAGGGAAATTGAGTTTTATAATTCTATGCAATCATTATGTCAGTACGCAATTCTTAAAACTTCTGACAGTTATTAATATTATGATATCTAAGACAATACGTAAATCCTTGGTTATGTCCTGGGAATGTTTAGGGCAGGAGTACTGCACCAGTACGTATAACTTGTACTTTCCTGAACTACCACTGTTTATCATACCCATATTATTATAAGTAGTATAGTAGGTTCCTAATACTCGTGTAGGAAGTACCTCTTATGGTACAGCAGTATAGATGATTGCAAGGGAAAATTATAATTACATACGAGTTTTCAAATTAAGATATATGGTTTGATTTTGCAAGCATTATGTGAAAAACTGAATATATGAGAGGCAAAAGAATAATTATATCGTAGAGGCAATAAAAATAAAGTTAACCCTAATCAGGAGTGGAATACTGTAAGAATATTAAAAGATTCCCACGGACAGACTGCATCTACGCCTTAAAAGTTGTATCAACACTGATGCCCTTGATAACAACCAAGAAAATCTACAATAACAAACAAATCTAGGAACAAAGAAAAAATAATGAAAATCAAATTTGTAATGATTTTGTGCCAAGATTTCCAGTTTTAGGACAGTATTATGCATTTTTGGTGAAAATAAGGAATAAAATCAAATATTTTTCGTTTATTATTCGCGATCTCTGTCATTACAACCTTATTGACCCTGATTCAAGTTCTTTAACAATTTCTTCCTTGAGAACTTCGTATTTATTGTTGATCAGTACATACATCTTATCCTTAATAGAGCGAATATCGAATCCTTCTTTCCTCAGCTCACCCTTCTTCAGTTTGAATGTCACTGAAGTGAAAATAGTGTTTTAAGTACACACGCAAGAAACCAATTAGACTAATTATTATTACTTTATAATTAGGTACCTAAGTAAATTACTTTATATTTCCATAATTACTTGTTCTATCAAAAGAATAAACAAGTAAATCGATTTTTCTTACCAGTTGCTTCAATTTTCTTGAGAATTCTAAGGAAAATCGGCCTTGCATATGGAACCAAGGAGGTTAGGATACCTTCTTCCAATTTCTGCATGTCTAATGAGTCATCTTCATCAACGATTGCTGCCATTCCAGCTCTGCCCCCATAACCAGGAACTTCCACTCCGTAAACTGTAACGTCTTTGAAGCCACAAACCATTGTTATCACATATTCGACTTCAAATGTTGATACATTTTCTCCCTTCCATCTAAATGTGTCTCCACATCGGTCTTTGAAATAGAAATATCCGTTTTCGTCTCTCACAATGATATCACCTGGAAAGAATAATTTAAATATGTCAATACTTAATTAGTAATTATCTTACGAATGTGTATTATCTGTAAATTATAAAATGTAATACCTACCTGACCGAAAGTAAGAATCTCCTTCTTTGAATGCATTTTGTATTATTTTGCTTTTCGTGCTGGATCTATCAACATACCTGTATTACAGCATAAATAATTATTTCAAGAGTAT
Organism: Yoshiicerus persimilis; assembly: GCA_020352615.2. Lineage (NCBI taxonomy): Eukaryota > Metazoa > Arthropoda > Collembola > Entomobryomorpha > Tomoceridae > Yoshiicerus > Yoshiicerus persimilis. The sequence goes on from CM036943.2 coordinate 10,168,822, forward strand.
CAAAGACCATAATAATTACAATAATTAGTCTAATCCTCAATGCAAATGGCTATTGTATGATATGCAAACCTAATTAATCATCTTAATTGGAAAAGTAAATTTTTACTTACCATTATTAGATGTATAGAAAGAAATAAAAGATTAATTACCCTTCAAAGCGTCTAGTAGGATTCGGTAGAATGCCTCCAATAATTTCTCCCGGTTCATTGGGTTTGCATTGAATTAAGTAACCTGTTTCAGGGTCTTTGATAAGCTCTTCTGTTTCTTTATCAACTTTTACAATGAAAACCGGGTAGAATAAAGAAGCCCAAACAGGTAAATATCCAATCGCTCCAACTTTTCCTTCATAATTCACTGTGACCAAAAATTTTTAACATTTTCTGTCATTAAAAATGTAATGACAAATAGTCGATATGATCAGAGTAGAAAAATAGTTTTACTCAAAGTGCAGTTTCCTTCAGTTGCACCGTAGTATTCGATAATCCTTGGAATATTGAACCTTTTCTGGAATTTCTCCCAAATCTCAACTCTGAGCCCAGCACCAAGAATTATTCTGATTTTATGTTTGTCATCGAATTCCGAAGGTGGTTGGGTGTAAAGATATTTGCAAAATTCGCCAATGTATGGAAACGCCTAAAGATTTCATTTATTGCAATTGTATGCATGAAATCATGGAAATTTATTTGGAAATTATGAATTTTACTTACAGTTGCATTGTACTTGATACATTGTTCCCAGAATTTGGAGGCAGAGAATTTTCTTATAATGGCACAAGGAACTCCACAACACATTAGCTGACCGACTCCGAAAAGTAGTCCATTAGAGTGACACAAAGGTAAAGCAATTATTGAAGTGTCTTCTGGACCCAGTTTTAAACCTACGTTCATGAAGTTGCTATTCAGCTGGAAGCTATAATAAACAAAGAGATACATAAAAATGCGATCCTCTAAATTAAGTATTAAAAAATAAATACATACCGAGATTGTTTAACAATAGCAGCTTTAGGTAATCCAGTTGTCCCTGAAGTGTAAATATAGCAGAAGTCATCGTTAAATCCAACTGTGGAAATGGCGTGAGGAACGCGGTCAGGACACTTGTTGAATTCCCGTTGTAAGTCAATGACATTTTCAATTTCAGGAAAACTGGACATTGGAATGGACTCGTCATAAGAATACAATTTCATGTTAGTGAGCCCTCCTATCTTCTTGACATCTTCAAGAGCTAAAATTACAAAATTACAAAATTGATTCGATATTTTAAGAAATATTTGAAAATATTGATGGTAATTTCTCAAAAAGTACCTGAATACATTTCTGGTTTGAATATTGCACCTTTACAGGAAACAACATCCAAACAGTGTTTTAATTGCTGGAGTCTTAATCCGGGGTTTATTAAGGCCACAGTTACTCCGATCTTAAAAATAGAATAATTTTCACAAAAATGTACAATTACAAAAAAATATCAAAAGTAATTGTTCTAATGAAAATACTAGTTTTAATTGAAATAGTTATTAATTTAGTTAGCGTAACAAATGGAAATATCACCTTGCTTAATCCTAATAAAGTAAATACATATTCCGGTCCGTTTCCCATAAATAAAGCAACGACATCCCCTTTGCGGTACCCATCTTTGTAAAAGTAGTTACCTAATTTGTTGCTTTGTCGATTTATCTGCACAGAAATGAAACAGTTTAATAATTAAAGAATTTTGTGCTGTTTTGAACATTTTAGTAGAATGGAAATCTTTCTACGCAAAACAGGAGCTATTTCTTACGTACATCTTTCAAGGTCCATTTTTGTTCTTCAAAATACAGAGCAACTCTATTAGGATGTTCTACAGCTATGGATTGAAATATTTTTGCGATAGACAAATTTTTCTTTTCGTTTTTCTGAATAAGTAACCTCAATTTCACCATAATACACAGAATTCTGAAATTAGAAATAATAAAAGAACCTGTTTTTAAAACCAATCATTTCACTAATCACAATTTTCCAGTTTACTCACCTAATATCTAAAGGAAGTTGTCTCAGTACAGTGCATACAAGTTTGTAATTCTGTAGAATCTTCCATAGCACAAAAGTAGAAAAAAAGAGAACTATTATCGTTAGCACCATTGTGTTTTATATTTTAAAAATTCAAATATGCACCAAAAACTGAAAAAATTATTCCATTTCAATTCGACGAGTAGTAATAGTAAATTGCTTTAACAACTTAATAATATTCTTTGTGCTGTCGTTTGTAGAAACTGATAAGGACAATGAAAATTAATACTATGTTAATTTAGTATCCAATATGATGACATTTTTCTAGGTACTTATAATGCACACTGTTTTTAATTCTCGGAAAAAAGGGGAAATCTCTTTACGTATTATTCCCTGGGAATTCTGGTTTTATTTTCTTGTTTACTTATTAGAATATTGATAAATGAGAATCCCCAGCTGCATATACGGAAACCTTGGAAAATAAATTATGGTTTTATCATATCCCTACACAAGGTTTGCCTTATTCGTTCGTATCGGACTATTTACAGAAACCACCTTGTGCGCCACATTTGTTATTCTCATCTTAAAAGTGAGAACTTTTAGTACTACATGTGAAAGATTAACGTTAATTTGCTACATGCAAATTAATGCATGGCCGTATTGCAAGAGAATTTTTCAGTTTCATTTCACATACTTACAAGATATTTCAAAATCCACATAAAGTACCGACAATCAAATAATAATTGGCAAAAGTGTTGCTGTGCCTATATATTATCTTGTAGCTTGGTGTTACTCTGCTAACTTGCTGTTTTTTCATGTATAATTTGGGGCTTACTTATGCCCAGCTAAATCTATGTTTAATTTTACATTTGCCACAGGATAATATGCATTTGCAAATTGTGTAGGTTTTAATACATTGCTAAATGCATGTACGCTATTGACCTAAGAAACTTTTGCATACATGCTAGCATACATTACATAATCGCAATAATTATATACCATCAAATTGCAATTGCAACATTCTTTTACGTCAGCGGGGCAAATTTATCACGAATGCCGCATTTTGAAGTGTCATTTAGAATTTAGGGGGCCAAATTTTTCAAAAATCCTAAAAGTTAGATCTTTATTGTTTTATTTACCCGATGTAAAATTCAATGTCATTGTTTGACAGAAGGAGACTAATCAAATAGCGTGCTCAAATGCTGTTTCGTTAAAGTTTCATGTAAATTCCCATAATTATACCACACTATAAATTCCGTCGCCATTATATAAGAACAATGTACACCTTGATGTGTGGTAAAAATGGGTCTATTATTTTGGTTTAAGCTAATTTTCTTATATTTTGTGTACATATTCGCACAATATAAAGAATTCTTATCTACTATTTACTACAGTGTGTTGTAACAGCAGCATTTTTATATAATTTGGTGTTCTTAACTCAGCCTTCACATTACAGACACTACTTAGGTAGTTTTAAAAGCAAACTATTCTTAAATCAACAAATAGGTATAAACCATATGCATAGCAGGTTACTTCTGCAACTGAACCTGAAATAAAGATGTTATCACATTTCACGTAAACCAAATGTCAATTCAAACCGTGAGAAAGGGTAAGCAGAATTTTTAAACACACGACGATTCTACCTGCGTCAAGAAGTGCGATGGGGTTTTCTTTAAATACAATCAGTAGTAATTCGTATGAACGTAAGTAATTTGTAGAGAAGGCTAAGTAGATAAGCCATGTGAAAATATAGGTATATTATAGAACTTAACACCACCGGTACTGCTGCAATGAGGAATACATTGGTATGCAATAAAAGTAAGTAACGTGTATATTTTTACATACTGAATTGTTACAGGGAATATATAATTTTATCCTGGAAGTTTACTTGGCTATATTGAGTGGAAATTTTGATTCCGGAGTTTTAATATTTGTAATTGTGGTTGTGATATATAATTAAAATCTACTTGCTAATAAAGACCCTTGTGAAATATGGCCCAGGACACTTAAATGCATGTTGCATATAATTATCCCGGTAATTATCAAGATTTAAGTAGTTGTAAGCACAAGGTCTTCCTTGTTTAACATAAAAAGGAAGGTGCAGGATCGATTATAATATTTACGTCAGCAGTTTTGATGGAAAAGGGATATGGAAAGTAAATATCCTTTTCTCCCAGTGCCTTCCTATTGTATGCATAATAACGTACCTAAGCTCTGCATGGTAAATAAACAGGTGTGCTTATTATATAATTAAGTTTAAATACTACAGGTACATGTATAGGGCTCTAACCAAGTTGCTCCAGTTGCTTCAACTTAATTTGCGTGCGATTATACTGTTTATGATCCACAGAACAAAAACAATGGGAACTGAATTCGTGATTACGTAGGTAGCTTCCAGAAATTCAGTTTCAGATGTCATTCTTTAAACAGTACAATAGAGTAGTGCCTTGGTTTATCTTTTATTCTCCTTATCTTAGATACCCCTTTGTTCCGAACTCCCTGGATTACTTTTTTCTACAAGTAATTCATTTATTCATTCCAAGGGACAACATAAACACTAAAAACTTGTTATTTTTAATTCTATTTATACACTAGTAAAAAATTTATCATGGAAGTCATTCTTCCAGATCTTAAAATTAATCCCAAAACCTTAATTCAAAACCGAACCATTCCCAAAGCGGATTACATTTATCCCCTTCCCAGTTTTGCGCGTAATTCTCAAGCATTCGAAAACCTTATTAGTGTTTTTGTGCTTTTCCTCTTGTCATCATATTTATATTTCGCATTTAATAATAGAAGACGACGAATCGAAAAATACTTTGCCGAGTTTGACGGTCCTCCTACTCTTCCTATTTTTGGAAATGTGCTCGATCTTAATGTTCCGGATAGCGGTATAATAACATTGTAACACTAAATAAATTTTTCTGAATTGTGAATTTAAGATTGTAATTATTGAAATTTTGCATTTTTGTAGAATACAATGCTGTTCTCGGCCGATACAGAGCAAATCACGGAAATACGTTTAGGTTATGGTTAGCTCATAGGGCATGGGTTGTTCTTATGTCAGCAGATAATGTTGGGGTAAGTTATTTAAGGCTTGTATTTAAGTGTATCTCAAAAATAATCGGTTATACTCAACAAAAATAAACCATTCAACCAATGCACTTAATGAAGTAGCAGAAGCGACACATATGTCCTCTGAACCGTAGCAACACAATATAAAAATTTTAAGTATATGTATCGAAGCTTTCAAGAGTTATAACACCTCAATTCGGTGCTAAAAATGCACCTCAATTTTCCCATGGACAAAAGTTAGATGACATAAGTAGTAAGAATGCACCACTTACGCCACCTATCTTTTCTCTATAGAACTTTCCAGCTACACAACACTTTTAGCCCTGTGTTAAGTTTGAGGACACAGGGTGTAACAAATATTGACAAAAATAAAAATCATCAAAAAAGCAGTTTAACGCAATTATTAATTATACGTCGTTACCGAACATCAGAAAGCGCGCTGGAGCGCTGCAGGCTCCATTCTGACCCATAAAATAACATTAAGCCCTCCACTCTTTACTAAAATTTTTAAAATGCGTTCCCATTAGTAGTCTAAATCTTTTTATTTTTATAAGCCAGAATGGAGCCTATATTGTGTGCGCACGCTTTCTGAGGATCGGTTACACCGTATAATTGCGTTAAAGTCAATTTTAAAATTTTATACGGTGAAGACCGTATTTTAAAATTTTTCAATATTTGGTACACCCTGTGTCCTCAAACTTAACGTTTTTAGTAATACATGGAATTCTAGGCTCTATACTAATCAATTTTTTTAGTGGATGTCATTTATCGATCACACCCATTTTCGCAGGGGACCTTCCTTGGAACTCCAAGAACGTACACAAAAAGTTTTAGCGAATTATATTAAGCCGTTCATGAGTTATAGAGCCAACAGACAGACAGACAGACAGACGGACAGACAGACAGACGGACAGACAGACAGACAGACAGACAGACAGATTGTGAAGGGCATTATTATAATACGTCGTTACCGAACATCAGAAAGCGCGCTGGAGCGCTGCAGGCTCCATTCTGACCCATAAAATAACATTAAGCCCTCCACTCTTTACTAAAATTTTTAAAATGCGTTCCCATTAGTAGTCTAAATCTTTTTATTTTTATAAGCCAGAATGGAGCCTATATTGTGTGCGCACACTTTCTGAGGATCGGTTACACCGTATAATTGCGTTAAAGTCAATTTTAAAATTTTATACGGTGAAGACCGTATTTTAAAATTTTTCAATATTTGGTACACCCTGTGTCCTCAAACTTAACGTTTTTAGTAATACATGGAATTCTAGGCTCTATACTAATCAATTTTTTTAGTGGATGTCATTTATCGATCACACCCATTTTCGCAGGGGACCTTCCTTGGAACTCCAAGAACGTACACAAAAAGTTTTAGCGAATTATATTAAGCCGTTCATGAGTTATAGAGCCAACAGACAGACAGACAGACAGACGGACAGACAGACAGACGGACAGACAGACAGACAGACAGATTGTGAAGGGCATTATTATAAAGTAGCTTCCGCTACTTAATAATCACTTTACCTCATATAAATACATTTAACTAACAAATATTTATTTAGTCTCAAGTATCATAAATCCGAACTTTGCTCCCTTTGCCTCAAGTTTTAATGCAATTTACTAATGTTTTAGTACATTTACCTCAAGCATAGTGAGGATTTTGTATTCTACTTGAGGTAAATGTACAATGTACTAAAGGTATAGTATCAGTTCGGAGTAATGATACTTGAGACTAAATTAATATTTATTAGCTAAAATTGAGGAAAAGTGATTATTAAGTAGCGGAAGCTACTTTATAATAATGCCCTGAACAATCTGTCTGTCTGTCTGTCTGTCTGTCTGTCCGTCTGTCTGTCTGTCCGTCTGTCTGTCTGTCTGTCTGTTGGCTCTATAACTCCTGAACGGCTTAATATAATTCGCTAAAACTTTTAGTACATGTTCTTGGTGTTCCGAGGAAGGTCCCCTGTGAAAATGGGTGTGATCGATAAATGACATCTACTAAAAAAATTGAATTTTGTATGTAGAGCCTACAGTTCAGCACCGGCTGCTGATCAGTTCCATGTATTACTAAAAGTGTTGTGTATGTTGGAAAATTGAGGCGCATTTTCAGCACCCGCATCTGCTCAGCTCCATGTATTACTAAAAGTGTTGTGTATGTTGGAAAATTGAGGCGCATTTTCAGCACCCGCATCTGCTCAGCTCTATGTATTACTAAACGTGTTGTGTACAAATTGAGGTGCATTTTCAGCACCAAATTGAGGTGGATTTTCAGCACCTAATTGAGGTGTTATAACTCTTGAACGCTTCGATACATATACTTAAAATTTTTCTATTGTGTCGCTACGGTTCAGTGGACGCTGTTAAATCTGTGTCGCTTCTGCTACTTCATTAAATGCATTAGTTGAATGGTTTATTTTTGTTGAGGTAAACCGATTGTTTTTCAGGTGCGATTAAACTTTCGCCATTTAATAACAGTAAAAGAATCATGACATTATTATCCTGTAAAATGTAAATGTATTAACTGTTATGTTTGTTTCAACTTTTACCTTTGTAGAAAGTGTTGTCTTCTCCTATTCACATTGACAAAAGCGAAGAATACGAAGTTTTCAAGCCATGGTTCGGAAATGGCATTGAGAGCATAAACGGTAAAATTAGCAAGCGTTTTTTGTATGTATTTAAATGTGCTAAAAAGATAATATGATAATAATAATTTCGAAATGATAATATTGGACAAAGAGGGGTATCGGGTAAGCCCAGACATTTGGGCTCATTTCCATTGGTTTTCCATTGAAATGCCTGGGCTGAAGATTATTTGTCAGAAAATGTCAAGCTCATGTTCCCCATAACCCTAGTTACTAATATAAATCATATGTTCACATAAGCATTTCACTCAATTCGAATATTTGCAAAGGTACGACTGGACCAAGGTGTTTCTGTGGATACCAATTTTTTTATAAACAGGTGACGGGGTAATGAAAGTGCAACTTCAGATTAGCAAAACCGTACAAAGCAGGCTCCCCAAGGTAAATCATTGTTCGTTGCATCGAACAGTCGTTTCAAAATAGTTTCCCCCCACTTGTACTATTCATTTTGGGGAGATATTCTTCCTCCTGATTTCTAGCAGTCCATTTCAGCTGAAATGGATACCTGGGACTTCTGGTAGCTAAATGTGGAAATGATTACTGCTGATCAGTTTCGGTCAAAGTAATTATTCCTAACTTCTAGCAGTCATTTGGGGTTGAAATGGTCTCAAGTGACTTCTAGCAGTCATTTGGGGTTGAAATGGTCTCAAGTGACTTCTAGCAGTCATTTGGGGTAGAAATGGTCTCAAGTGACTTTTAGCAGTCATTTGGGGTAGAAATGGTCTCAAGTGAGTTCTAGCAGTCATTTGGGGTAGAAATGGTCTCAAGTGAGTTCTAGCAGTCATTTGGGGTAGAAATGGTCTCAAGTGACTTTTAGCAGTCATTTGGGGTAGAAATATTTTCAAGTGACTCCTAGCAGTCACGTAGGGTCGAATTGGCATCAAGTGACTTATGGCGGTCATTTGGGGTTGAAATGGTCTCAAGTGACTTCTAGCAGTCATTTGGGGTCGAAAAGGTCTCAAGTGACTTCTAGCAGTCATTTGGGGTTGAAATGGTCTCAAGTGACTTCTAGCAGTCATTTGGGGTCGAAATGGTCTCAAGTGACTTCTAACAGTCATTTGGGTTCGAAAGGGAATCAAGGGACTTCTAGCAGTCATTTGGGGTCGAAAGGGCATCAAGGGACTTCTAGCAGTCATTTTGGGACGAAAGGGCATCAAGGGACTTCTGGCGGTCATTTAGGGTCTAAATGGAATAAAGTGACTTCTAGCAGTCGTTTGAGATCGAAATGGTCTCGAGTGACTTCCAGGAGTCATTTTGGGTCGAAATGGCATCTAGTTACTTCTGGCAGTCATTTAGGGTCGAAATGGTATAAAGTGACTTCTGGCAGTCATTTAGGGTCAAAATGGTATAAAGTGACTTCTGGCGGTCATTTAGTGTCTAAATGGAATAAAGTGACTTCCAGCAGTCATTTGGGGTCGGAATGATTTCGAGTGACTTCCAGCAGTCATTTGGGGTCGGAATGATTTCGAGTGACTTCCAGGTGTCATTTTGGGTCGAAATGGCTTGAAATAACTTATAACAGTCATTTTGAGTATGAATTGTTACATACGCCTTAGCTACTTTGACCTTACACAGCAATTAGCCTGTTGAAAATGTTGGAAATGGATTCTAGCATTTATTTTCCAAGCCGATATTTTAGTTGTGATGAGATGTCCTGCCTACTTTTTAAGTCTGCATGGGGTATTTCGCCGACTTCTGGTTCTGCCCAAACTAATATGCAAGTAATTACACATATGCAATGAATGTAGACAATTTGTGGAAGGGCTGACTTTGTTTCAGGGGGAATGGTTCATTTCAGTTATAGCCGTTATATGTTAGTTGTTTGTATGCAAGAATAGAATGTTTGGTCTTAATGCAAACTCAACACAATTATGACGGAAAAAGAACCTTCTCCTCAAGACTGTCAGGTTATATTGAAATGAGTTTGGATAGCGTGTCTACGTGTTGTGATGTAACTTGAGGTAATCAGGAGCATTACATATTGAATTTTTTACATAAACAAGTCAGTGGTGTAGAACTTACCCTTCGTGAAAAAGAAATAAATTTCTATGAGCAACATTACATAAATATTCTACGTCGAAGCAAAATAATAACCAACCCATTATGATTTTAGAAGTCACTGGATACCATTTAGACCCAAAATGACCACTAGAAGTCACTTATTACCATTTCGTCCCCAAATGACTGCTAGAAGTCACTTGATACCATTTCCACCCTAAATGACCGCCATAAGTCACTTGATGCCAATTCGACCCTACGTGACTGCTAGGAGTCACTTGAAAATATTTCAACCCCAAATGACTGCTAAAAGTCACTTGAGACCATTTCAACCCTAAATGACCACTAGTGTCACTTGAGACCATTTCTACCCCGAATGACTGCTAGAAGTCACTTGAGACCATTTCTACCCCGAATGACTGCTAGAAGTCACTTGAGACCATTTCTACCCCAAATGACTGCTAGAAGTCACTTGAGACCATTTCAACCCCAAATGACTGCTAAAAGTCACTTGAGACCATTTCAACCCTAAATGACCACTAGTGTCACTTGAGACCATTTCTACCCCGAATGACTGCTAGAAGTCACTTGAACCATTTCTACCCCGAATGACTGCTAGAAGTCACTTGAGACCATTTCTACCCCAAATGACTGCTAGAAGTCACTTGAGACCATTTCAACCCTAAATGACCACTAGTGTCACTTGAGACCATTTCTACCCCAAATGACTGCTAAAAGTCATTTGAGACCATTTCTACCCCAAATGACTGCTAGAAATCACTTGAGACCATTTCTACCCCAAATGACTGCTAAAAGTCACTTGAGACCATTTCTACCCCAAATGACTGCTAGAAATCACTTGAGACCATTTCGACCCCAAATGACTGCTAGAAGTCACTTGAGACCATTTCAACCCTAAATGACCACTAGGTGTCACTTGATATCATTTCGACCCTAAATGACCACCAGAAGTCACTTGATGCCATTTCGACCCTAAATGACCGCTAGAATTCACTTGATGCCATTTCGACCCTAAATGACCGCTAGAATTGACTTGATGCCATTTCGACCCTAAATGACCGCTAGAATTCACTTGATATCATTCTGACCCCAAATGACTGCTAGAAGTCATTTGAGACCATTTCTACCTCAAATGACTGCTAGAAGTCACTTGAGACCATTTCTACCCCTAATGACTGCTAGAAGTTACTTGAGACCATTTTGACCCCAAATGACTGCTGGAGGTCAATTCAGACCATGTGGACCCCAAATGCCTGCTGGAAGTCACTGGAGACCATTTTGACCCCAAATGACTGCTGGAGGTCACTTGAGACCCTTTCAACCCTAAATGATTGCTGGAGGTCACTTGAGACCATTGTGACCCCAAATGACTGCTGGAGGTCACTTGAGGCCATTTTGACCCCAAATGACTGCTGGAAGTCACTGTATTTCATTTCGACCGTAAATGACCGCCAAAAGTCACTTGATACCATTTCGACCCTAAATGACCGCCAGAAGTCACTTGATGCCCTTTCGTCCCAAAATGACTGCTAGAAGTCACTTGAAATCATTTCGACCCAAAATGACTGCTAGAAGACATGGGTAGCTGTTGTTTGCTGACCTTTTGTCCTGAATTTCAAAACAGAACCATATAGTGAAGTACATGTTGCCTGTGTCACGTCACCATTATGTTTTCCTTGTATATGTGTTCGCTTTAGCTCAGATTTTGGGGCGCTCCGATCTATATTATGCTTCTCGCTTTATTGCCGAATTTTTGCAACCTGTGTGCTAAAATGGTTACGAAGATATTTTTAAAATACCTTGGTGTGGTTATAAAGAAGGCCCCTGACAGAGCATTTTTTCTTTCCTTTTTTGAAAAAAGTTGCATTTTTAAAACCGTTTTTTGAATTTCTCTTAAACTAAAGGGAGCATATTTCCATAAATTTCAAATTAAGCTGAAAAATAGTTGAAGTTTCTTGATTTTGATTTTCAGATTTGTAAAGTTGTGCACTCGTACATTTTTGACGAGTCAAAGTTGATTCCTATGCATTTCAAATGGGAAAACTCGTCTCAAAGAAATTATTTTATCTCCGAAACAAAAGAGAGCATATTTTTCTTCTTTTGGTCAGAGCTTCCTAACATATTCATGGTTGTGCTAAAAAAATTTCAGAGTCCTAAGTTTGTGCACTCATGACTAGAAATTGAGCCTAACGAAAAACCCCAAACCGTTAATTTCCTTTTTGTAGGAGATGCCTGGCGACATCGAAGGAGACTTCTTCAACCAACATACAATTTTAAAAGATTCGACGATTTCATTAAAATTGCCAATTTTCACACGAACACATTATTAGGAATTCTGGAGAGTAAATGCAATACTACTTTTGATATAGCTCACTACATTAAACGCTGTTCTTTGGATATAATTTGCGGTACGTTTTGAAAACAAACAAAAATGCATAAAATTTTAAAGACAAATTTTAAAAATTGGAATATATTTAAAACAGAGATGGCCACCGGTACAAGAAAGAACTTGCAAATGGAACCAGAATGCGCTTACATCCGGGCACTGGAAAGGTAATTAAAAAATAATGATGTTGAATCAATTTATCGTAATTATATTCAATTTGGAGATTTTGTGCATAAATGATGGTTATAAAGTGACTTTTTTAATTTTCAACAGTAATGTGGGATTGATGGTGTACCGACTAGTTCGTCCTTGGATTTTCCCAAGTTTCATTTGGAATCTCACACCTTTTGGAAGAAAAGAAAAACGCAATATCGAAATTTTGCATAGTTTTACTAAAAAAGTAAGGAAAAACTATAAAAAATTAATTGTTAAAATTGCTGGCGGTTGTAGTATGTAATGTACTTATATATTATTTGGACAAAATTTATTTCAGGAAATTAAAGAAAGAAAACGCCTTCGTGAAATTAGCAAGAAAGCAAATGAAAACTCTGTTGACGAAAAGAGTGAGGGCAACGCTCAGAGAAAAATGCTTGTATTTATCGATTACCTTTTGGATCTTGCTGAAAGAAATAAAGATTATACTGACCAACATATTCAAGAGGATGTCGATGCGTTTGTGTTTGCTGTATGTAGTAGAAATTTACTTTAATAATTGTATTGACGACGACATTCTCCCAGAATTTAACTATTAGAGATATTTCGTAGGGTTTCGACACAACTGCACAAAATGTCAATTTTACTTTGCTTCTCCTGGCTGGAAGTCCGATTCATCAGGTAAAATCATAAAAAATGTTTTTATAACTTTGGCAAATAAGATTATTATTACCAAAAAATATTTTTACAGGCCCGGGTTCAAAAAGAACTTGACGAAATATTTGGAGATGATAAAGATAGAGCAATAACTACTCAAGATATTTCACAAATGAAATATCTGGAGCTCTGCATCAAAGAATCTTTAAGACTGTATCCAAGTGGCCCTTATTTCTTGAGGGCAATCAACCAGGATTGCCAATTAGGTAATTTGAGAAATTAATAATTTCCAACCATTCAGACATACTTTTTGACTACCACAAATTAATTGCCCTTAAAAATTCTCGCATGATTTACCTTTTAGATGACGGAAGAATAATACCAAGCGGTTCTACTGCATTTATATCAGCTTATCATTTGCATCGTGACCCCGAAGTATTTCCGGATCCTGAAGCTTTTGACCCAGAAAGATTCCTCCCTGAGAATTGTGAAGGACGACATCCATATGCTTATGTGCCATTTGCAAACGGTCCAAGAAACTGCATGGGTAGGTTTTACTAATGACTCAAGATTTTTATTTTACAAATTAATAATAAGGATTAGTAGTATTAAATAAAAAGTATTTAATTATTGAAATCTAAAATAACCGTTTTATTTGTTACAGGACAAAAAATGGCCATATTAGAAGAAAAGATTGTAATTACCAGAATACTCCTGAATTATAATCTGAGCACTAAACAGAAAAGGGAAGAATTAACCTTAAATCCGACAATCGTACTGCAAGTAAAAGAAGGTTTCCAATTAGAATTGACTCGGCGATAAGATTTACACTTTTATTCACCTTATGGAAAAACTGTAAATCATTTTTTTGTATATTTATTCCCCTTTTTATGCATTTATGAACGAAAATATTTAACAATTAGTAAAGTACATAAATAGTATCTGTAGTATAAGTATAACTTTACCTGTTAACGATTATATTGTACGCAAAGTTATCGCTTTTGTTGAAATCTATTTAAGTCTTGAGTTCTGTACATTTTTACTACTTCGCAAAAAGGTAAATACAAAATAAAGAATAACTATATTAAATTAACAAAAAATGCAAATGTTTATTTTAAACTAAAAATATTTGAAATTAAATGAATACTTTTGTCGTACACCTGTCACTGGGAAAATACGCCATAAATCACTCAATGAAGGTCAAAGAGCAGGGCGGCATCCCTTTATTATGACTTTCTGTGTACTTTTAATATATTGACAAAGTTGAGAAGCCAGTTTGGCCATGCTGTGAACTAAAGGTCAAGAAATCGGAGATCTCGTATTGACCTGTCGTAGACAAATATTCAGAATGTATGATGACACTCTGCCGACCTAAACACAAACTCTTCCTTGTCATTAAATGATTGTACTTCTCACACTATTTTTCAAATATTTGAAGCCAAAATAGTGTACAAAAATGCTTCTAAAAGTCAAAGAAAAAACACAAATTGTGTAAAACAAAACGGAGAGAAGAATTCCTAAAGGAACCCTTCAGCTCCGAAATGAAAAGTGCAATGAGCATAGAGAATCCTTCTGAAAGGAAGGATTTCCAATGTACATTATAGGTAAGGGTGCTTACGAAAAAAATTCCAATGATCATGTTCAAACCCGTAAAGAGAACAGACCAACGTCTACTCCACTTTACCGGTATAATAGCTCACATTCTTTCGATTTCCATCTCATGCACTTACAGTATTGACCAGCCAGATTAATATGCATGCAAGCAAACGTCAAAAATGTTTTAGTAATGTTTTACACACCAATACATGATAAATATATGAATAAATATAGCTTTAATAAATATTTATATTCATTTTCCATTATTTATTACATTTATTGACAGTTCACACTACAGTACAGGTATTTAGATATTCATTCAATGCTAGTTTTCAATGTACATAAAATTACAGCATCAAAATAGCAACATTTATGATATAGATATGCACGGATAATTACCATAAAGTAATGATAAATTATTAACATTTAATGATTTAAATTCTTATGTAAAACTCGTATTGTTTTTTATTGTATTTCTATTAAATATTTTAAGTTTAATACATTAGGTTAGCATTCTTCTTCCGGTGCATATGCAATTTTTTAAAGCGTATCAATAGTGTAGTTCAAAGTACTAAAATGCTATTTATAAATTAACTACCTACCTATATTTATAATACTGACAAGTTTGTGATTAGGTTCTGGGTTTGATAATAGAATAATTATGTTTAACAATTTAGAATTTTCATATAGAGATACCGAAATCTTTTAAAATTCCATTAGATTTAGCATAAGCAATATGTTTGGTAATGGTGTCAAAAGAGTTGGGAATTAGTTGTTGAACATCTGGAACAGCTTGGAGTAGTTTTTCACTAAATCTGTAAACTGTGTTGTCATTTGTCATTGCTTCAGAGATAGAAGGGCTAAGTGCAGTTAAGGACAGTGCACCTTTTGTGTACATTTCCCTAAAAAGAAAGAATGAAGAATTTTCCTCTTGTTTGTTAATTGCTTCTTGAAACTGTGTATTAGGAACAGGGAGGATTTGGCAACCTATTTCGTCCGCCCCTTTAATAAAGTCAGTTTTTGTTACTGGGATGGGATTTACAATATTGTAAACGCCAACTTTTGCAATAGGGTTAAATATAACTTTTACTGAAATTTCAGCTGCAATATTTCCAGGAATTATGTACCAATTGGAAAAGTAGTCATCGATGACGCCTAGTTTCATACACGCAAGACTCAGGAGCATTAAATGGTTGTGACCAACTGAAAATTGACCTGTCTCACTATTACCCATTATACTAGGGTATCTAAACACTGTACAGGGTATTCCCCTCTCTAAACTTTGCTTAGCTAGTTTTTCGCATACGAATTTAGATAACGCATAGCCCTGGGTGAGATCTTTCCCGAAATTCGTTTCATTGGGATAATCCTCGTTAATAAAACCATCTTCTGTGATTTCAGTTGCAGCGATAAAAGAGGAAGTGTAGAAAATATGTTTTGTTTTAACTTTTGAGGCGAATTCGAAAATATTTTTTGTACCTAACACATTAACGTCGCGAATATCGTTTGAAGCATGTTTATTTTCTGACTGGTACAATGAAAATTGATTTACTTTTACAGCACAGTGGATTATTGCATCTATTGAGGAACACAAATCATCGTAAAATTGTTTTTCCATGCCTAAATTTTGTTTAACAATATCTCCCAACACCAAATTAAGTTTTGACATATTTTCTGCCTTGAAATCTTTATCTACTCTTTTAAATGCTTGGATTAACCTCTTTTTAGCTGACTGTAAAGAAGTAGCGCGGACTAAGCAATGAATCTGTATATGATCGTATTTCATCACTTCTAGTAGCATTTGTGGTCCGTAGTATCCTGTTACACCTGTGATAAGAATATTCCGAAACTCTGATGGTTTACAGGGTGGCCCAGAAGGCTGAATACTTTCTGATAATATAGAATCCTCTTTTACCAGATCGTAATCATTACTGTGAACTATTTCTGTAGGTTCACTTTCCTTAGTGTCGACTCGAGTTACAACTTCTGCTAGATAGACACTTAAACTTTTCGCATTAGGATAATCTAGTAAAGAAGCAACATTAAGTCTGATTTCACTCCCAAGCATTTGCTGAACACGATTTTTCATTTCCATTTCCATAAGTGAATCCATACCCATATAAGAGAAGTTTTGATTTTCATCCATAATTTCACTTTCTGGGAGTTTTAGAATTTGTCTAACAAAAGAGAGCAAGTAACCTTTAATTTTCGCAACGCGTTCCTCGAATGCAATATTAGACATTTCTTTCCAAAACGTGACGCTGTCAAGTTTTGTATTTTCCGTTTCTATTTCTGCGGAATTATCCGATAACTCTTCCAAATAAAACCGGTTATGTGGGAATAGTTTTATGTAAGCAGGTATATTTACGTCAACTACGAATGTTTGTGTTTGCTGAAGAACAGTCATTACATTTTGTAAAGCGGAAATACCCTGCGATGGGGAAAATGGTTTCACACCGAATGCGCCTTCGTTTCCTACGGCCACCTTTGTAGCAGCCCCTATATCGGACCAAGCCCCCCAATTAATCGTTTGCGCAGGTAATCCTTGGGAATTACGATATTGTGCAAGAGAATCTAAAAATACATTGGCAGCAGTGTAGTTTGTTTGTCCCAGAGGCCCTAATCCAGCAACAACTGATGAAAACATAACAAAATGCTCTAGATTGTACTTTTGGGTTAAACAATGAAGATTCCAACCTCCATTAACTTTTGCATTGAAAACCTTTTGGAACTGATCCCAATTTAGATTTGAAATTATGCCATCGATAATAGTTCCTGCAGCATGCATAATTCCTCTTAAGGGGGGCAACTCCTTTTCTATGTATTCCATTAATGCCTGACACTGTTCCAGACCACCGATATCTACCTGCTTTACTACAATATTATGTCCTTGTGATAATAAGTTTTGAATTACTTTGGTAGCGCGATCATTAGCAGGTCCTCGACTTACAAGAACTATATTTCGCGCTCCGAAATTCGTCATCCATTTTGCAACCTCTAATCCAATTCCTCCCAAACCCCCTGTAATCATGTAAGAACTATTTTCATTAAAAATCAATTCTTCAGCTTCTAATTTTCCATTACTGAAACTCATTCTAGGAATTGTCAAAACGACTTTGCCAATGTGCTGCGCTTTTTGGAAAAACGTAAATGCATCTTTGACTCTTGAGACATCAAACTTTGTATAAGGCAAAGCTTGAATTATCCCGCTTTCTAAATCACTGCCCATTTTCTCAATTAAGTTCTTCATTTTCTCTCCACTAGCTTTTTCCAAGTCTACTATTGTATACTGTACATCCGGTCTTAAGTTTTCTACATCTTTGTTTTGCCAAATGTTTATTTTTCCTATTTCCACAAAACGCGCGTTTTGAGCGCAGTAATTTAAAGTGGTTTCTTTAAATAGAGGTCCTGTAAGAGAATTCAAAACGACATCCACACCCCGACCGTTCGTAACTTTTCCAATGGCTTCTCCGTAACTAATGTTTCTAGAATGAAATACGTGATCCACACCTAATGATTTCAAATACGCCCTTTTTCGACGATTTCCAGCTGTCGCAATTATTACTGCTCCTATGGATTTAGCGATCTGAACCGCAACTAAACCTACCCCACCGGATGCAACGTGAATTAAAACAGTTTCTTTAGGTTTTAAATTCGCTACATCTACCAGGCAATGATAAGCAGTAACGTAAACAGAGGGCAATGTAGACGCTTCTTCAAATGTGACATTTTTAGGTTTGTGAGTAATCAAATTTGTATGAACCGTTGTATGACTTGCAACAGTTCCCTTGTAACTTGTTCCGAAAACTGGATCTCCTATTTTGAAATTCGTGACCTTACTACCGATAGAAGAAATCACTCCTGAAAAATCTGTTCCTACGGAGGAATCAAATAACGATTGGAACATATCCGGTTTCAGGATAATGAACAAGTCCCGAAAGTTGAGCGCGGTCGCTTTTACCACCACTTCAACATCCATTTCTTGCAAGTCTACTTTAGGGGCTGGTCCTAATTGCAAATCGGACAGGGAACAACTATTCGGTAAAACAAGGTGATATCGCTCACTATTTGGCATTCTAAGAGCCTTTGTAGGATTTCCTTGATTTATTAACCGATTTACAAATCTTTTTCTATTTCTGTACGCAACTTGGTATTCTCCATCCTCAATCCATAACTCAGAACAAACTTCCTTACATGATGCTGAAGAACTGCAATCATCGGGATCCGTATCAATACATTTCAGTAGTATATCGGGATTTTCAGTTTTGAAAGATTTTATGAAACCCCATAATGTAGAATCTTGGGGTACCATTCCACTCTGATCCCCAATACACACAATACCTTTAGTAACCACGATGAGCTTTCGGAAAAGTTTGAAATTGGTTGCCCCAAGGTATTTTGAAATCGATAGAAGAATTTCACAATTCGATTGATTACGAATTCCTAAATATGAATCGCAGTTGTCAGGGTCCTCGAATATTCCGAAAAGTATTGCACCTTCGATGCATTTCACTTTTGTCTCAAGGTTTTCGAAAAATGAGGTGCAATCTCCGAAATCATTTTTATAAAAATTGTATGCAAATTCGCCTGTCGACTTTTGAGAAGTGTTTATAAGGACAGTATTCCTGCCATAAGATTTAAGTAGATTACTTAATGGCTGTGCTAGTTTGAAAGATTCACAAAAAATTAACCATGATGAGTTTGCCGATGAATCAATTAGCAAGGAATCAGATATTAATGGATTATGCTCAATTTGTAGTTGGCAAACCATTAATCCATATCTTGCATCAGGAAATTGGATATTTTCAATATTGGCAAACCCATTGTTCTCAAGAAGGGTTTTCCAAACTGCTTTACTGGCTACCGGATTGTTTGGCCTATTATTAAAGTCAGTGAAATTCCAGTAATTTTTGTGAATTCCACTGCTGATGTCAGAACATCTATGTTTTTCGAAAGTTTCAAACAGGATTAGCAAACCAGAGGGCGCTAACAAATGATTAATGTTTGCAATACTCTCGTTCAGATTTCGTGTTGCATGAAGTACATCAGCGGCAATAATTATATCAAACTCTTGAGGAATGTATCCCTGTAGTTTTGGATCTTCTTCTATATTTAAGGATCTATAATGTACATGTTTTTCACTATTTTCAAATTTATTTTGCAAACGCGATTCTAACTCCTTAGAAGTAAGGCAATATGAAAATTTGAAATTTAAATTTGATAAGACACAAATTACAGTTTCTGCAGCTGTACCAGAAAGATCCAAAATTCGAATAACTCCATTATCATTAGAGCATTTATCCTCTTGGAGAAATGGCAAAAGTTGTTCAAAGATACTACCCACCATATCGCTAGCTAATTTGTAACTTGGCGAATTGCCAAACAATTTGAAAGGCTGAATTTGTTCAGAAACTGGATAAACCTCTTCTCGAAGATTTGAAGCCAATTTCTCCCCATGCGATTTTAGCAGAAGCAAATCAACGTAACTCTCTCCTTCCAAGGAAATGATTTCTGCCAAGGTTGAAATAATGGACTGAACTACCTGGTTTTCTTTCAAAGGCAAATTGATTACTTTCCATTCCAAATCACCATCGGTTAATTCAAGAATATTTTCTTCGCATAAAATCTGAAGAATATTTTCAATTAAATCCGTGTGCCGATTTGGAATTACTAATTCCAGCATAAATGAATTTAGTGTAATATTTTGCCCAAGAAAAGGTTGCCAACCAAGTTCGTAGAGCGCATTTAGTATGTACAAGTAGCACAAATGATCATAACATTTCCATATTTGGTTACTTCTATTTTCCAACTGTGTATATCCATTATTCGATAGGAAAGATAAAGTATTTAGTGCATCTGCTAAAACTAAGGAGTTCAATGGAACTCTAGATGTTAAAATCCCTGTTCTTGGTCGCCATACATTTTCATACATTTGAGGTAATACTTTTTCAGCCTTTAGTGAATTGATTACAGCTGAAATCGTTGTTTTTAAAAGATGGATTCCTTCCATGGTCGCTAACACTTTACCGCCTTCGTCATAAAGGGTTACAGAATGGGATTCGGTTTTCCATTGCCCGTGAGCATATAAACTTGTTGTTTTAGGTCTAGAAAACCAACAGAACTTATCTACAGCAATTGGAAGGTACAAGTCCTGTTCGTTTTCAATGCTAAAAGCGAATACCTGAATCATGGAATCAATCACAATTGGATGACACAAGTATTCGTGAATATTTCCTGCATCTTGAGGAATCGGGATTTCTGCCAGAACCTCATTGTCACCTTTCCAAACTTTTTCAATACTTAAAAAGGTCTTACCAAACTCCAGACCCATTTTTGGAAAATGTTCGTAAATCTCGTCACTCAGGATGGCACTCTTTGATTTCAAGTAATCAAAAGAAATTGATTTTCCACCAGAAGAGTTATTAGAAGCAGAATGAGGAAGAAATCTACCTGTTGCATGTCTTTTCCAAGTTCTATTACCACTGCTGTCAAAATTATGTTTGAATACACTTACATTTAGTCCACTGTGGTTTTCACTATTCAGTGATACGATTGTTTGCACGTGACATGAATTATCACCAGTGAGTTCAAGGGGCGCTTCAATTCTAAAATCTTCAATAAGCAAAGGTGTAAGTGGATCAGACAGAAAATCATCATTGCCTTGAAGGACCACATGACCTGAAGCCAAAATCATTTCCAGATAAGCAGCACCTGGAAGAATTACTCTATTTGATATTTTATGGTCTGCAAGGTACGCTAATGAATCCAATTGCAAATTTTGGCGATAAATATTTTCTCCCGTCAACAATGGCAGTTTTCTTCCAATCAGAGGATGAATGACAGTTGTATTGTAAATATCTGTGTTACAAATATTTGAAGATTCATACCAATATTTCTGTCTTTGAAATGGGTAAGTGGGTACAGAAACTTTACTTCTCTGATAAGGACTATCGAAATGTTCCCATTTTACGTCAAATCCACTACAGTATAATTTCGATAAACTGGACAACATTGTTGTCCAATCATTTTCTTGTTTTCGTAAAGAAGGTAACCAATTGCATACCTGTTCAGAAATGGGAACATTTGCCATAGCTAAAGGAAGTAAAATTGCATGTGCCCCAATTTCGATGAAATTACGAAAACCTTTTTCATAAGCAGTTTTTACAGCTGAACGAAAATTCACGCTTTTCAAAGTGTGACTTAACCAGTATTTTGAAGTCATATTTTTATCAGACAAAACGTCCCCAGTGACTCCAGAAATGTACATGCATTTTGCAGTTCCGTATTGAATACTGGAAGTAATGTACTGATAATCTTTCAAAATATTTTTCATGTCTCTAGAATGAAAAGCATGAGAAGCAGCCAAATATTGGACTCGTAATCCCGAATATTTGCATATTCCTGCAAATTCATTTAAGGATTCAGTTCTCCCTGCCACGACTACATCTTCATCTGAATTTATTACAGCGATATCAACCCATGCTACCTCTGATTTATTAAAATCGTTTACTAATTTCTCTATTAGTAAAAGATTTCCTTTGACTGCCAACATTCCTCCTTCGGGCAAGTTTTGAATTAATTGACTTCTTACGCAAACTAATTTCAAAGCATCATTTAGAGAAAGAATGCCCGCAGACACTGCAGCTGCAAATTCACCGAGACTGTGACCTAGGACACAATCTGGTTCCACCCCAAAGCTTTTCCACAATTCAAGCAAACTGTATTCTACGCAAAATATTGCCGTTTGGCTGTAAACTGATTGATCCAGATTATTACTAAAATTTTGATCTTTAGACAATTTCTCTTGATTCCACATAACATCTAAAAGGGGCGTTTTCAAATTATTTGATAAAACTACTGAACATTTATCCATTGCATTCTTAAATACAGGGTGGGTATTATAGAGAATTTTTGACATACCTTTATACTGTGAACCTTGCCCTGTAAATAAAAATGCAACTCTAGGTTTCTCAAAAGAAACTACTTTTCCCCTTGCAAATTGATTATTATTTAAACGAGAAATAATGTTACTAATACTGGATCCTGTTACAGCCATTCTGTTAGAAAAGTGAGCTCTGCCTGTATTAGCAGTAAAAGCAATATCTTCTAACCTATTTTTAGTTTCACCTAAATAAGTTTTATAGTTTTCCAACAAATTCTCTAGTGCTTCTTCAGTTTTTGCCGAAAAAGTAAGAATATGTTCTGTTCTTTCGTAGTCAGACTCGAGTTTATCATGATACTCAACTACTGGGGCTTCTTGCACAATAATGTGCACATTAGTACCACTGATACCAAAGGAACTAACCCCAGCAATTCTAGGCTTATGATGTTCCGTTTTCCATTCAACAATTTCTGTTGGAATAGCTGCAGGAATGCTATCAAGGTTGATTCGGGGATTAAGCGTTTCGAAATTCCTGTGTGGCGGAATTATTTTGTTCTTTAGAGATAATATAACTTTTGTTAAACCTGCGATACCTGCTGCTGATTCTGCGTGACCAATATTTGTTTTTACAGAACCAATATACAAATTGCTTTTCCGGTTATTACTACCGTAACCTTCAGTGATGGCCGAAATTTCAGTTGGATCCCCGACAGCTGTGCCCGTTCCATGTGCTTCAACATAACTTACATCCTCTGGTTTTACTCCAGAGTTAGCGATCGCTTCTTTAATGGCTAATTCTTGACACAGTTTACTGGGAGTTCCAAAACTTGATGTGGTCCCTTCTTGAGTAACTCCAGAACCTCGAAGAATAGCCAAAACTTTGTCCCCATCTTTTACAGCTTCGGAATATCTTTTCAAAATCAGAACACCGCATCCTTCAGCTCTTCCGAAACCGTCAGCTTTTTCATCGAACGTTTTGCAGTGACCGTCCACAGCCAAAATATGCGTTGCAGATATCGCTTCTCTTGTAAATGGCACCAGAATTAGATTTACTCCTCCAGCCAGAGCTAAATTGCATTCTGTAAAAAATTCAAGTTTAAAAAAATTATTACATTATTGCGTATAATGTTAATATTTAAATTTTTAAATATGACTTTGGCATAATTTAAAGGAAAAAAAGAATTTTTTATTACCTCCACGTAACAAACTTTCACAAGCGTAGTGTACACTGACCATTGAGGATGAACAACCGGATTCGGTAGCAACATTTGGACCGTTTAGTCCTAAATGGAACGATATTCTTGCTGATGTTGCTATAAAAGAAAAATAAATTTAAAAAAAATTAGAATGAAATACACAATTGCTTTTAAGCTTACAATGTTATTTATTAAACACTATGTAGTAATTACCTGCATAAGAGTTTCCAAGATAAGTACGTTGAAATTCGGGTTTGTAATTGGAAGCTTTAAGTAAAAGTTTTTCGTAGTCCTGTGTCCATATGCCCATGAAGACTCCAGTTTTACTTCCTTTCAGTGAAGCCGGATTGATTCCAGCATCTTCCAATCCTTCCCAAGATGTTTCCAGTAGCATTCGCTGTTGAGGATCCATGTATGCAATTTCACGAGGACTGATTCCAAAAAACTTTCCGTCAAATTCATTAATTGGGCAGCTTAAGAATCCGGCCTTTGTTTTTCGAAATTCTGGGTCTTGAGTTTCCTCCCATCTATCAGGTGGAACTTCTCGAATGCAATCTTTTCCTTGTATCAGCATATCCCAAAATTCGGTCGTGTTATTGGCTCCTGGAAATTTGCAGCTCAGTCCAATCACAGCAATTGATTCTCTGTTTAATCCACTAAATGGATTTGGTTTATTTGATGTTTTGGAAGTGCTGTCTTCATCAGGCATAATCTCCGAAGGCAAAGAGAGTTGTCCTAAATGGTCTGATGCTTTCTAAAAAGAAAAAGGAGAATTTACTTTAGCAGATAGAAAACTAGGTTAGCAAAATTATTATTTTTTCTTACCATATGTAAGCGCAGGTTTGGATAAATATCAGTATGGAAAATATTCAGCCATGTTTTATTGAAATCCTGCAATATGATAATTGTAGTTAATTACCCCATTATCAAAACAGAATGGAAATAAGTTACTATTATGCACAATTGCTGTAATTGTTTGTGAATGCTTACATATCCTCCTGTTTCACATGCATTATTATTTCCCGAAATCGTAAAAAAAGTTTCAAGTACTTCTGCATCAAGCGAACCAAAACGAACAACTTTGAAATTATTTCTAACACTAAAAATCATTATAAAAACAAAATTACTATATACAAATCACAAACATATAAAAACTACACCAAAAATTGTCAAAAGCTACCTACCCATTTAGATTACAGTCTTCAGAATTATGATCAAAAATTAAATTTTTAGGAAGATCCTGATTTTTTCCGTTGGATTTTTTGTTTCTAAAATAACGGTTAATTGGATCTGGGTCAACTCTATATAAATCCATTAATCTTTCAAATGTTTTGTTGGATGGGCGGAAAACGAACATGGACACGTCATATTTGGACTCGGATTCTCTGCGTGCAGAAAATTCTTCTCTGTCAAAAAGCTCATCGCAGTTTTTGACAATCTACATTAAAAATTGTATTAGAATTCAACTTTTATGTATTTACGTTTGCAAGTTTTAAAAATAAGTACGCTAGACCGCATTGGGAAACTTACCATTGCATGCGGAGCTAAATAAATGCATTTTCCACATAAGGTCAATTTCCATGCAAAAATTCTAGTGTAAGTCTCCCAAGAAATATTATTGACTCCAGTGGCATAGTGAAAATCAACTGTCATTACAGCGTCAAATTCGTCATCGAGAATTCGTCTGTAAAAATTTAAGAACAGATTTAAATTAAAATCGTATAGATACCATAGATAAAGGGAATATCTGGTCGTTCATAATACTATTTTTAAATGGGAAAGTCTATAATTGGTTTTAATTTCAATATTCACTACAATAACCTTAAATCCGCCGAGACATCTTGAGATATCATTACGACCAATTTTTTGGTTGTTCCGACTCTTCGTAAAGATCGAGCGAGGACCAAAGCTTGTAAGGAAAAATAATCGTTTTTGGCCGTTGTGACCCATGCTTGTGTTGTTGCGAAAAATCCTAAAATAATAAAAAGTAAGTAGTTTTTCAAAAAATCTATTCTTTAAAATATTGTAATTTAAAATTTTACTTACCAGGCATTTCGTATAAAAGACCAAAATATCACAGAAGTAGATCGAATAAAATAGTTAACAACAGGAAATAAATTAAAGTATCACAATAAGTAACAAATTTTGATGATATTCAAATAACGGCATACATGTTGTATGATTATTCGACTGATTAAACTGGTGAAATAAATTACGCGAAGTAGTTAACGCTTTTGTTTTATGTTGTTTGAAGTTCTTAGTTCCCTAAATGACTCCCAGAAGAGTTTCAACAGATAATGTTTTTAAGTTATGGCTGTTGAAAAGAATGAATGCAGAAGCTGTGGAAATGTTGGTTCTTTCGTGGTTGTAATAATTGCAGGATTTGACTAAGCTATCATCATCAGAATTAATTGTGGGAGAAAAAGTTCCTCCTCGGCAGGATCGGTAAAAAAAGTTGATTTTGTTGATAATTGTGAATAGCAAATAAATTCCTCATGTGTTTACGTAGGTTTACAAAAGTATCATTGGGAGTGGTTTCTGTTTTCCATCGTCATGTGCAAAGTGCAATATTATTGGACCAAGCCTTTAGAATAGTCCTATGGTAGCAGTGATACTGCACAAATACAAGTATCCCTCTTATAAATGCTCTAGCGTCCTACTTTTCCATTCTTGGGAAACTATCCAGAATTGGAACGCTTTTGGTTCTGCAGATATCGAGTAAATACGTCATTGACTTGTCTTTTGTGTATATTTTGCACTAATTTCTTGGGTTTTTCACAACAAACATTTTAAAACGTGTTCTTTCAGAGGTACATACGGATGAACAACTAATTGTGGTGCAGGCAGGGTAGAGAGAGCACAATCTATATTGAAATGTGGCTGGAGAATAATACATGTAATATTAAGGTATAATTCTTGTGAGAATTATCCTAAGGTCGAATTCTATGACATGACGCAAATGAAAATAAATATCCTTTTCTTTACCTGAATATTAATCTGTGCTGCAGCGCAATATTATTGTAGACCAATTAGTATATAGGTACAATACTTTACACCTCAGTAAACCTAAAAAATATCCATGTTCCTTGCATTGCAACATACTAAATTGATTTCGGATGCACAAACAAAGTAATTGAACTAATCCCCATGATGTTTCTCATATTATGTGTAAACAAAATATTTGTTATTGCGTATCTTTGAAAATCGGATACTTCAAACCAAAACAAAAAGTAATTACTTCACCTTTAACTGCTAATGGGTTCTTAATTCTTTAAAAATGTTTACATTACGCTCTTCCAGGTAATATTGCTTATTGCTTTCAAAACAAATCTAAAATGATTAGTGACAGGACGCACATTCTTAATTATTGTCCGATTTCAAGAAAACTTTCGCAATAACAAGGTCAAATAATGTCATCTTCAAAATACATAACAAGGTCAAAAAATAATGTCATCATTCAAGACAAATAACAAGGTCAAAAAATAATGTCATTATTCAAAATAAATAACACGGTCAAAAATAATGTCATCATTCAAAATAATTTGATTTGTTTAACAGAATTCTTGGCTTCTGGGGACAAATGTGGTGAAATACAAATATTGGAGACGACAAATATAGTGTTGCTTAGCTTTCTATAATATTACATGAGAAATATGAGTACCTATAAATCATTGATAGCATCTTTGCACACCTATGTCTGAGAATTTGTAGCACGTGTCATAGTTGGCGTTCCGCGAGTTCCACCTTGCGAAATCAAAACTTCATTTCCTTTGCGGTAATTATTATTACTATATATAGGTACTCCTTGAGTCTGTCTGGATAAGAAAAACATGAAATGAAATCCTGAAATAATGCCGATAAGATCTGCATTTGCGTCTCTCTGAATTTGCAGAACTGTAAATTTTTTCCTAAATCCATGTGAAGAATTTCTAACGTGCAAAGTAGTACAGTATAGGACTGCAGCGGATAAAATATTGTATAAAAAGTAATAATAGTGTAGTAGGTGCAGCAGATACTTTTATTACTCGCCTTCCTTTATGGTGGGAACATGAGACGGTCATAAAATTATTCTAATGATTAATTTTCAGACGTGGAGAGTGTAGACGTATTTACTTACGACATTTTAAAG
Source organism: Yoshiicerus persimilis (assembly GCA_020352615.2). NCBI lineage: Eukaryota > Metazoa > Arthropoda > Collembola > Entomobryomorpha > Tomoceridae > Yoshiicerus > Yoshiicerus persimilis. The sequence goes on from CM036943.2 coordinate 10,196,548, forward strand.
ACTAGCCATTTATTTAGTTGCTATTTGTAATACAAGTTCCAATGGGTACTTACAATATAAAAAGGTGCTTAATAGATGGTAATAAGGATTTAAAGATATAGTTTTCCCATGAGTACTAAAGGCGCTCCATAATTATGTACATATTTATTGCATACTTAAATCCAGTTTCTTTACGTTTTCTTTACCTGAAAAATATTGCTTGCCTTGACGTAATTGGATTTTTCCAATAAACCGAAAAAGTAGTAAAAATCAACTAATTGTTATTATCTTTGAACTTGAGACCATGACCATACATGGACTCGTGGACATTGACTGGAATAAACTTTGGCTATACAACTAGTTACTGAAACACAAGGTTATATTATGTAATGAAAGGAACACGACATTTTTGTGTATATTTCATATCGATTTTAAAATTTTTTTTATTATGCCATGTGGAACATCATATTCGCAAATGTAACTTTATTCTTATTAGGTAGTATAGGTAGTTTAGATATAAATAGAAGAGAAATATGTGGTAAATAATATGGCCGTGTGAACAGAGTGATTGAGAAATGATGAAACACAATGAATTAGCTGTAAGTAGTAATTATTTGATTAATGAATTAAATGCAATAGATGTACGTGATTCTACTTTAAATACAGAGTTAAGAAATAGCGATGTTTATTTTAAGAATTTGTAGGCCAGTGCCAACCCTTTGTATGTAATGCACTTCTTATTACATAATCCGGATACCAATCGCATTGATTTCGAAATTACTACTGTGTCAGTTTAGCTGGAAATGAAACGCGTTCAGAAAAACAGAAAGGTAGTTGTGTGTTAATGCAATACCTTAAAAACCATGAAAAAGGACTTTTGGAATCTCATAAGGGTGGTATGCAATTGGAAAATCCGCCTCTTGAATTCTAAACCTATATCTACTTTCTACTTTAGATTTTAAAAGAAGATTATAATATTGATAAGGTTTATTGGTTGAATAAGTGCATTATTATGCGAAAATTATTACCTAATTGGGTAAAAACTCGAAAATTTTCTTGGAAAAGAGCATAGGAAGGAAAACAATAAATATTTATGTAATTACTCCTTTTTTCTTCGGGTGACGACTGAAAAGTTCAGATTACTTCAGCAATCAACACTAATGTTTGATGAAATACTCAAAAACTGGAATATGCAATTAATGTACAGGATCTTGTCTACATTTAATTACTTGTAAATACAGAAAAACCAGATTCATAAAAATGAAGTTGTCATTTATTATCAAGATTTCAAGGTTCAGTACCTCTGTATCATGTGTTCGTGATTTAATTTTAGCAATTCACAGGGAAGTCTGTAATAAAAGTTATCCGATAAATATAATTATTCTAGAAATTCAGTTGATTTGGAAGAACACGTTTTATAATTACATCAAGTAGTATTTACTAATAGTATTTGCCTTCAACCAGACATAATAATAATTATTATATGGTGCACACACGGAAAATTCTGCGAACGTTTTGAGTCTACCATTTTTATTCTACACGAAGAAAACAAAATTCCACAAACTCATCCATTAAACCTAAGAATCTAGGTAATCATGAGCAGTAATGACAAAAACAAATTAAAACTGCTCTAGGATAATTACCGCATAAATATATGTAATGAGTCATCATTATTTGCGCCTTAGGCATTAGTATATCTAGTGAGAAAACTTCTATCTGTATATTTATTAACAAAACAATTTTAGGAATTCTAAATTAAATTTCTACTGACAGCAAATTCGGCGTAACGTTTGAATAAATTAGGAATACTAGGAATTAAATCATTAATATTAGGTAACACTTCTAAGATTTTGCCAACCAATCCATTATCTTCGCAATTGTCATCGGAATAATTGGTTACTAATTCGAAAGCTGGACTTGCATTGGCCAAATTTAAAATCCAGCTGTTATCCGAGTAAAAATCTTTAAAAACATATAATGGGGAATTTTTGCCTTCGGTGAGGAGCGTTTTTGAAAATTCTGTGTCGGGGCAAATTTTCAAAGGGCGATTTACAAGGCGAGCGAATTCCTTGACATGTTTTTGGGACATGGCACAGGGATTGAGGACATTATACAAGCCAACTTTTGCATTGTCATTTCTCATAATGGAAATAGTAATTTGGGCTGCAATATTGATGGGAATTATGTACCAGCCTTTCATCCCCTCTGGGTATTTGCCCAGTTTAAAGCAGGAGATAAGAAAGTTCATGAGGTGATTGTGATCTATAGAGAACTGACCTGACTCACTGTGTCCAAAGACACTGGCGAATCGGAATACTGTGCAAGGAATTCCCCGGTCTATAGCTTGTTTGGCAAGTTTTTCACAAATGAATTTAGTTATCGCGTAGCCCATGGTAAGCCCTTTCCCTTTGTTCGAATCCTCTGGTAATTCCTCATGTATGAACCCATCCTTAACAACATTCGCAGCCGCAAAGGATGACGCATGATAAACATGTTTCGTTTTATCTTTACATGCGAAATTCAAGATATGCCGGAATCCCAAAACGTTTACGCTGCGAATTGAGCTTTCATCGTTAAATGAGTATTTCATGTAAGGTTCTAAATGGTTTGCTTTGATAGCAAAATGTACGATTGCGTCGATCTTGCTAGCTAGGTCGTCAAACTCGTTTTGACCCAAACCAAACGTTTCCGAAGCGAGATTTCCCAAAACAATTGTGATTTTTGAAAAATCAACACCATCAAGCAAGTTGTTCTTGGCAAGAACATCTTTTAGGCGCTGCGTGGCTTCAGATAAAGATTTTCCTCTCATCAAACAAAATAAATTGTATTTATTGTGTTGAGAAATCTCGTGCAAAATCGATGAACCCAAACGTCCGGTTACCCCTGTGATCAAAATGTTTTCGAATTCACTTGGCATCTTGCATTTTCTACCTTCTAATGGTCTAATGTGAGGTGGCAGTTCTAAATCTTGCTCAATCAAATCTTTATCATTTTCATATTTACAAGAGTTAGCTGTGGCAGAGGAAAAGTCCCCACTGGAGTACCCATTATCCTGGCTATCGGAAATACTGTTTGAAACTAGGTCCGTTATGTAGTTGCACAAGCTTTTGATGTTAGGGTGATCAAGAATACATGCAGCATGCAAGATTATTCGTTTTTCCAAAATATTCTGCAACCGATTTTTCAATTCTACCGCCATTAAGGAATCCATACCCATTTCGCTAAAGATTTCGTTTTCACTTAACGATTCTGTTGGTGGAAGCCGTAATATCTGCCTGATAAACGTTTCTAAACAAGTTCTAATTGCCGCCATTCTCTGATCTGTGTCTAGTGGCTCCATCTCTTTCCAAAAACTTTTCCCTGCCATACTGTTTTCAGTAAGAGCTACCTCTTCAGAAGAAGCAATCTCTTCCAAATAGGTAAAGCAATTAGGGAAAACTTTTCGGATCGTATCTACATTCATTTCAATCGGACCTATATTGGAATATTGAGACCGAAGCAGATTCTTCAACGATGATATCCCTTGCTCCGATGTAATCGGTTTTACCCCAAAGTTCCCTTCATTCCCAATTTTTAAATGCTTTGTTACCCCCAAATCGAACCAGGAACCCCAGTTAAAAGACTGTCCCTGCAATCCTAGCGAATGACGGTAACAAATTAAAGAATCAAGGAATGCATTTGCTGCACTGTAATTACTTTGGCCAATTGTCCCAATTATCGAAGCAATTGAGGAAAATAACACAAAATACTCCAAATTCATTTGTTTCGTCAACAGATGAAGGTTCCAAGCTCCATGAACTTTAGCATGGAAAGTAGTTTCGAATTTTTGCCACGTTTGATTTTCAATGATTCCGTCCGCAAGGACCACAGCGCAGTGGAACACACCTCTAAGAGGGGGTAACTCTTTCAGAAATTCGAAAAGATCTTTGCACTGGTCGTAATCCCCGATATCAACCTGACGACATATTAATTTAACTCCCTCTTTCGCAAAAGTACCAATTAACTCCAAGGCAAGATCGTCGGTAAGACTTCTATTTGCAAGAACAATCGTTTTAGCACCTAATTTCGGAAGCATTTTTGTTACCTCAAGACCAATGCCTCCCAATCCTCCTGTTATGAGATAAGTGCTCTCCTTTGAAAACAAAGGATTGTAAATTTCTAGTTTCCCTTGCGATATTTTCATTTCCGGAACGCTTATAACGATTTTTCCAATATGAAGCGCTTTCTGCAAATACGCCAATGCGTCTTTAGTCTGGCTCACCTCAAACCGGACATACGGCAATGGTTTCATGGAACCGTTGAAAAATAAGTTGGACATGATACTACACAAGTCAGCCATTGTTGTTTCATCGACTTGTTCCAAATCAATAACTGTGTATTTGACATCCGGGCGGCGTATTTTTACTTCTTCCGGTTGCCATATTTGGATTTTACTCATTTCAACAAATCGTGCACCCTTCTTGCAAATTCCAAGAGATGTTTCTTTGAAATTTGGACCAGTTAAAGAATTTAAAACAACATCCACCCCGTAACCATTTGTAACATGTCGAATCTCTTTGCCATATTCAGTGTTCCTAGAATTGAAAACGTGTTGAACTCCTAATGATCTCAAATAAGCCCTTTTTCGTTTACTTCCTGCAGTAGCTATCACTGTTGCACCAAGATTTTGGGCTATTTGAATAGCACTTAAGCCAACACCTCCAGAAGCAACATGAATCAGTACCGTTTCATTTTTCTCTAGTTGGGTAACATTTACTAAACAGTAATATGCGGTTAGAAAAACTGTCGGAAGAGTTGCAACCTCGTTAAAAGTTAAATGTTTCGGTTTACGAGCCACAGATTGAGATGGAACGACTGTGTGACTTGCAATAGCTCCTGCAAAAGTTAAACCGTAAACTTCATCTCCAGGTTTAAAATTCGTTACCGAAGATCCTACAGAGGAAACTATTCCTGCATAATCAGTACCGATGACATCAGCTTTGGTGTAATACCCTTCTGGTTTGATTATAACCAGGAAATCTCTGAAATTCAAACTAGTAGCTCTGACTTGAACTTCTATTTCGTTTTCTGACAATATAGGTTTTGAAGCCATCTTGAATTCTAAATCTGCTACCTGATTGGTTGATGGCAGAGCAAATGTGAACCGCTCGGATCTCGGTAAAATCATTGGTCGATTTGGTGGATCTACGATAATTAACCTTTTTGCGTATCTCTTTCTATCTCTGATCGCAATTATTTGTTCAACAGATTCGTCACACCCACACCATAGTTCCGCTCCTAGATCACTACATGATATTTCATCACTTACCTCATCAGGGTCCAAATCAACGTGTCTCAGGTGCATATTCGGGTGTTCGTTTTGAAATGTTTTCAAGTACCCAAGTATTGTGGAAGCAAAGGGCTCAATTACATTCTGATCCCCAACAAGGCACAAACCTCGGGACACGATAATCAGTTTAGGCATTTGTTTCCTCCTCATATTGATTAATATCTTGGAAACAACCAAAAGTTGCTGAAATACATTTGGCAGCATTTCAATTGTATTAGAGCCAAATCCAACAATGAAAACTATCCCTTCTAAATTATTTTCAGTTACTATCTGGGTAACATGACCGTCATCAGCGGTGACTTCCAGATTAACGGTGTTTCTTCCCAGTTTTTCCAAATAGGTTGTAAGACGATATGAGAAACTGGAAGTATCTTTGAAAATTGCCCAGAAGGGTATTTCTTCTTTGGACATATTTGTGCATGTGTATCTGTGAAATGTTTTTTCAGCCCGACCAACTATAATTCCATAACCGTTGTTTTCAAACGGAATATCATGCGCAAAAGCAAAACCATTACTTAGCAGTAGTGATTTCCATATTTTCCCATTAACTACCGTATGTTTAGGACGGATATCATAATCTTTGAACCTCCTATACCCTTCTAGTAAACCAAAAGAAATATCCAGTTTTGCCTGGGGCTCTAAGGTTTCAAAAACTAGGAGATATCCACCTGGAGCTAGAATATGGCGCAGATTTGCTACTGTTTCTTTCAAAATTTTCGTCGCATGAAGAACGTTTGATGCAATAATAATATCATAATGGTATGGAATGAAATTTTGAGTTTTAGGATCGCTTTCAATATTTAGTAATTTGTATTCCATGTGTTCGTCATATTCCTGGAACCTTAGTTTGGCTTTACTGAGCAACATTGGGGCGATATCTGTGTAACAGTAACTGAAATTGATTTTGGAATTTTTCAGTGCTGGTAAAACATAAGCAGTTGTTGCGCCTGTCCCAGCACCTATTTCCAAAACTCGAAGAATAGCTGAAGAATGGTTCATTTCTCCGGTCCTAGCGACATTTCCCAATATTTCATCAAGAATTTTAACGATCGTGGTATTCCCTTTATTACAAATAGGAGAATAGTTGTAAATATTTCCTGCTGAGGAATCATTTTCATCCTCTGGAAACAATATCGACAAAGCTGATTCATTCCCCTGCAGAACAGATGCTAATTTAGCCGAAATTGTGGGCATGAGTTCATCATGGTATTTAGGGTCACATAATTTCCCATTCTGAATAATTTCTTCGTTTTCCTTGATGCATTTTCTAACATCATGAATTGATGGAGGTTCAGTTATAATCTGCCACTCGTTACTATCCTCATCGAACTTAAGTAAACCTTCCCCGCCAAAAATCTCAAAAAACCTTTCGATCACATCTTGGAAACTAAATGAAATCAAGTGATTAGTTAGGAAATCACTGGTTTCAAAGGTTTGCCCTGCATAGGGTTTCCAACCAATTTCATAAAACGCTTTCAAGATGTAGCAATAAGAAAGTTTATTGTAAATTTCCGATACTCGTTTAGCAACTGGTTCCTGGCTTTCCAAATCTCGCAAATGTTTAGCTAAGGCTTCGGAAGTCATAGCCAAAACTGGAATTTTAGAAATATTAAATACCGATCCTTTGATTTGTTTGTTTCGCCATATTTCTTCATACAAAGTAACGCACTTATTTTCTTGAACCTCAAATGAATTCAAAAAATGTGCTACTGACGTCCTATAAAACTGAACCCCTTTCATAAACGCAAGTACATTCCCATTTTCATCAATGAGACTTATTTCTGAACAATTGTTCTTTTCCTTACAGTACACAAACAAACGTTTCGAGTCACTGCGGGAAAACCAAGTGTAATTATCTATTCCAACAGGAAGCAAAAGATCTTTATCGTTTTCAAGAAGACAAGCGTAGGATTGAATCATGGCATCTAATATTACAGGGTGGCTTAAATAACGATTTGCGTCGTCATTTCCACAATCCTCTGCAATTTCGCAAATCACTTCCTCGTCATTTTTCATGACGCTATTTAAAGACCGAAACGAAGGACCAAAATCTATTCCTGCATTTTCAATATCTCTATACATTTTGTTAACACATATTTCTCTACTGCAGCGACTCCTTACAGAATCTAAATCAATCTTTGGCAACTGCTCAATTTTTCCAGGAACTATCATTAACCGACCTTCAGAATGTTTTTTCCATTTCTTGTTACCAACATCATCCGCCTCTAAACTATGTATGGTCACCTGAAAGCAATCCTGTTTTTCAGAAATGGATATTTGAAGCTCTGTAGGTTTCTCTTTAATTTCCAAGGGGGATTCAATCGTAAAATTTTCAACAGTTAACGGAATATGAGGTTCAATAAGACATTCGTCATTGCCTTGCATGACAATATGTCCAGCACTCATAACCGTTTCCAAAAACGCTGCCCCAGGCATAATTATTTTTTTCCCTACTTGATGATCAGAGATATACGGGAGATTGCGCAGGTCAATGAAATTCCTAAATATACTATCAGATATGATTAAAGGAATTTTTCGTCCGAGCAATGGATGCACCAAATCTTGGACTAAATGAATATTTTCAGGAGCCCTTTTCACTACATCAAACCAGTATTTCTGTCTTTGAAACGGGTAGGTGGGCAAAGATAATTTGTGTCTCGTGTACGAAGCGTCAAATCCCTCCCAATTGATATCAAACCCATTGACATACAATTTACCCAAACTTGAAAGGATTGTTGACCACTCATCTTCGGTTTTCCTTATAGAAGGTAACCACAAGAAATTCCCGGTAATATCAGATGGAATATTCGACATCCCTAAAGCTAATAAGATGGGATGGGGTCCTATCTCAATAAATCGTTTGCATCCCGCTTCAACTGCGGATTTAAATGCACCTCGGAAGTTTACCGGTTTCAACGAATGTTGCAACCAGTAATTGGAATCTATCATGTTTTCCCCAATGACCTTTCCTGTCATTCCAGAGATATACAAACATTTTGAACTCCGGTATGTAATAATAGAAGTCATTCTTTCATAGTCATTCACAATGTTTTTCATATCTCTGGAATGAAAAGCATGATTAGCACTAAGATATTGGTATTTCAAACCAGCGCACTTCGTTTCAAGGAATTTCTTCAAAGCTAAAGGTCTTCCTGCAACTACTACGTCATCATTCGAATTAACTACAGCGATATCAACCCACATATCCGAATTGGTTGCATTAAAGTTTTCTACCAAGTCTTCTATTAAAGAGTAATTACCTTTAAGAGATACCATGGCTCCTTCAGGTAATGTTTGAATTAACTGACTTCTAATGCAAACCAATTTAATAGCATCACTCAATGAAATAATACCAGCAGCCACTGCAGCTGCAAATTCACCGAATGAATGCCCCAGTACGCAATCTGGTTCAACTCCAAAGCTTTTCCATAATTGCAAAAGACTGTACTCGACACAAAATATAGCCGTTTGGCTATAAATAGTAAGATTCAGTTTCTTTTGATCCGTACCCCAAAGCGCATCCCAAAAAGAGAAATTAAGATTGTTAGAAAATGCTAAAGCACACTTATCTAATGCTTCTTTAAATACCGGATGTGTCTCATAGAGATTTTTAGCCATGCCTGGATACTGAGAACCTTGTCCAGTGAAAAGAAAAGCTAATTTACCAGGATTTTCCATATTTAAATCAGAATTGTCTTTAGAATTAAAATTCATGAGCAATTTTGATTTAATTTCCGAGATTGTTTTCCCATACACTGCAATTCTCCTGGGAAAATGCGCCCTTCCAGTATTTGCAGTGTAAGTCAAATCCGGTAATGAAACATTGGGGTTAGCTTCTAAATAAGAAAGATACTTTTCCTGTAAAGTAATCAGTGCGTTTTCAGTTTTTGCGGACAAAGTAAGAATATGCTGCGGGCGCTCTATTTTAGAATCTAATAAAGACTTGTATTTTTCAGTAGGTGGTTCCTGAACAATGATATGTACATTAGTGCCACTGATACCAAAAGAACTGACACCAGCCAAACGAGGAACTCCAACCGTTTTTTTCCACTCCACAGATTGCATGGGTATCATTGCAGGAATAGATTCCAAATTGATAGCAGGATTGAGCTTGTCAAGATTACGATGGGGTGGAATAATTTCGTTTCTCATGGACAGAATTACCTTAATTAAGCCAGCAATACCAGCAGCAGACTCTGCATGTCCAATGTTGGTTTTAACAGAGCCAATATACAGAGGTTTCTCACGCTTACCTTTGTAAACATGAGCAATTGCAGAAACTTCTGTTGGATCGCCAACAGCCGTTCCAGTTCCGTGTGCTTCTACGTAACTTATATCAAGTGGATTTACTTTAGAGTACTCGACTGCCTGTTTAATTGCCAATTCTTGGCACAATTTACTAGGCGTACCAAAACTGGATGTTGTACCTTCCTGCGTCACAGCTGAACCTCTGATGACAGCTAAAATGTTATCATTATCTTTAATGGCCTCTGTGTACCTTTTGAGTACGATGACACCACAACCCTCAGCCCTTCCAAAGCCGTCTGCCTTTTCGTCGAAAGTTTTACAGTGACCATCAGCCGCTAAAATGTGTGAAGCAGACAAGGACTCTCGTGAGAATGGATAAAGAAGTAGATTAACACCACCAGCCAATGCTAAATTGCAGTCGCCGCGACGAAGACTTTCACAAGCAAGATGTACACTCACGAGAGATGAGGAACATCCTGATTCAGTAGCCACATTTGGACCATTCAAACCAAGATGAAAAGAAAGACGAGCTGATGTTGCCGCAAATGAATTCCCGAGATAAGATCGTTGAAACTCGGTTTGATAGTTTGAAGCTACAAATAACAATTTCTTGTAATCTTGCTGCCAAACTCCCATGAATACTCCAGTTTCACTCCCTTTTAAGGATCCTGGGTTTATACCAGAATCTTCCAATGCTTCCCAAGCTATTTCCAGTAGCATCCTTTGTTGTGGATCCATGAAAGAAATCTCACGAGGACTTATCCCAAAGAATTTTCCATCAAATTCATCCAAAGGACAGGTCATGAAACCGGCTTCAGTGTTGTTCAGGTTCTTATCACTCGTTTCCCAACGACCCTCTGGCACTTTACGGATCGAGTCTCTTCCTTCTATCATCACGCTCCAGAATTCGTCCAGATTATTAGCACCTGGGAATTTCCCACTCATTCCTACCACAGCTATTGCTTCTGATAAAAACTCGCACCTCTCCCTTTTTATTGATGGTTGGGGTTTTATTTTATCTTCAAAAGCTGTACGATACTGTTTTAACACTCCAACCACTTCCTACAATTACAATCAAAGAATAGATCCACTTTTTTAGTGTTAAATAATTTGTTACAAATATTAACTACACTGTGGTTTGTTTTAATTACTTTTCTTGGAAATAATTCTGTAATTACCTTAGATGGAAGTTTATCGTACACATCGTTACTGAAGATATCAAACCATATCTGCGAAGCAACCTGAAAAAATCAAAGACATATTACATGTATTTGCTTTCTATCAAAAGTCAAAAGTAATAAATGAAACATTTCCTGTTTATGCCTACCTTTACCTCGCTTCCGAAGTTCAGTTCATCATTTTCCATTACGTTATCAAAGATTTGCTTGATGATATTATTTGGGTCGGATTTAGGAAAACGAAATATTTTTGGTTTGCTTGATGATCCACGGCTAAAAGAAAATAGATACCTTTAGATTTCCACTCCACTCCACAATGCAATGCATAATATAGTAATTTGAGTTTATATGTAAACTATTATATGTGTACCTATCAGAAACAGAAGTGCTGTACTTCGCAGGCAACAACGAACTGTTTTGCCCCTTATTCCATTTAAAATAGGAATTAAAAACATTGTTTGCACCTGTAAAAATCATAAATAGTATGTAAACAATGCATTTTATCTGCATTTGTATTACGGAGAAGAAATAAAGCATTCATCCATACCACTTTGCGCCACAGAAGAATTTTTCCGAATAAACTCCAAAAGTCCTTGATAAGTTTTAGCAGAAGGACTGTAAACGAAAACCGAACTGTCGAACTTGTCCAAGATTCCTGGAGAAGCACAAGCAGATAATTCTTTACGGTAGAATAGTTCATCACAATTATCAACGACCTGTTGCGAAAAACAAAGAAGTTGACATTTAAATCGTGACAAATTATCTACAAGACTTTTCATGCAGACATAGAAGTATCCAAATAATGAAAAGCATTTTTGCACACAATTTAATTATAGCATACCAAAGTGTTAGGTCCGATATAAACACATTTATTCAGAAAAGGTGTTTTCCATGCGTAAATCTTGGCCATGCTTTCCTCGTCAATATTCAGTGTTTTCATGTAGCCTGTTTCGATATTTAGTACCGCATCAAATTCATCGTGAAGTAGCGAACTATTTGAAAAAGAATCCTATATTAATTGGGGCATACTCTCAATTGGAAAAGTGTAGTTGAATAGACTTACCCCATTTGATGGGAAACATTTTCTGTAACAGCGATGACAAGTTTTTTTGCAGTTCCTACTCTTCTGAGCGATCTTGCAAGGACGAGAGCTTGTACTGCAACGATATCACTTGTTGCAGATGTGACCCATCCTTGGTTCCCAATTTCCATGGCTGGAACAATAAATCAGTAATTGACAGATATATCAGGAAAAACGTTTAGTAAGTCATGTTTTAAGAAAATCTTACCTCTCATGCTAGAATTCTTCATAATAATACTGTTTATCTAAGCGTTTAAAATTATTACTATCACAAAATGTCGAAATAATGTAAAAAGATAGATAACTGCCTAAAATTATTTTCGTTTAAGACAAGATCTCTATTGACAAGAACGTATAACATGTGTATTAATAACTTAGAGTTGTGTAAGGAGTGCCGCAGAGCGAACTTTTGACTATTGATCAAAAGACATCAGTTTTGTTAGTACCCGTCGGTTGTAATAGTGAATTTGAGGTAAATAAGATAATGAACGTGTACAGCAAGCATATCAATATGAACATGTGGTAGTTAGCCTGAGAAATACATTATGAAAAGCATAATTACCTATCTGGCAAAAATATTCTGCTGGAATGACGCACACTTTTACGTACATTGATGATCCAGAAATTGTGAACTGTGGGGTAGTTCAATACAAGTGAACCTAGGCTACTAGTATTTATAAAGAGGCACAGAATAATAATATCAATTCCCAGACCAAACTACATAACGATTAGCAAAAGACGTACGTAAACAAACATTTGGATTTACCCTTGAACATCATTTATGTATAGGAATAGGAAAACAGAATTACTAGTACTTTAGGTTAAGATTCTAATCAATGTGAATTTCAGTCCAGGATCATCATATGAGGCGTTTGTCGACAACTCTGTTATTAAAAAGTTGCTTTCCCCTACCTATATGAATTCCTATTCTGGTATTCCTACTATACCTGATAAACTCTGAATTCTATATTTACTAATATACAGTACCTATTAAATTTCCCTATATAACTATATACCTATTTATTCCTAATGTATTTCTGTACTGGAATAAAAATATATTCATTTTACGTATTTTATTCTTGGCTTTTAATGCTCAATGAATGTTTTATGAGAAATTTGCTTACATATCCATAAAAGAATTCTCACACGTTTTTCGTATATAGAGTACTGCACTGGACACTAGAAACTACATTATTGTACCACATTTACATTGGCAATGTAGTAGTTTTTCTTTATTAATAATTTTCCTGACCGTGCATACTCACAGTTAGAACTGCACACTGCTCATGGTTATAGATGGGAAAAGAACTAAATGTTTTGATAACGTGTATTAGTGTTAATGTGAGTGCCTAGTGTCAACTATATCGTTTATTTGATATATATGAGAAGAATAAATTATTAGGAAATGTATAAACTTGAGCCATAAAAAATCAGAAACCTAAGATTATTTTCAATTAAAATGCATGTTATTGTAAGTTGAATAGGTATACAGTTAAAACATTATTAGCAGAAATTGGGGATACTTAAGTATAATATGAATCCTGATTTATGGCCCAACAACAACAATAATTTAAAACTTTGCACAAAAACAGTCTAAAGCTAAACACAACAAACTTTCCCACAAATATTTTGGATAGATTTTTATTATTCTGTTTTCTAATCTGTTTACGACATTGTGTCACCTTTCCTTTTGTAAGACTATAAATAGCTGCTTTTTAATGCTGATTTTATCCATAATGTTATACAATGTAAATTTTAGCAAAACATGGTGTGTATGCATATGTTTTCGTACTTAGAAAGCTATAAATAATTAATATTATGCTCACTATTTATTCCTACATCAAACAGGTTAAGTTTTTCTTACCCGGATTTTACAATGTAATTGCTCACAAAGTGAGAATACGAGGAAGTCTACATTTTATGTTGCAAGAATTGCAAGAGTTGCAAGAATACTGTTTTATTACCTGCCACAATTATGATGGTGCGTCTTAGGTTATGAACGATCTCACGAAAATTAAAAGTTTCTTATTGAAACTAAAAATTCTCCTAAAGAAAAGATCGTAATCATCTTGAGAAAGATACTTCATATTTCAACATAATTCACGCATTTCCACGTTTTACTATACTTTTGCGATTTGTAATGTTGGAAAATTAGATAATTGTATAACTTCTTTAGAAAAATATCATTTATGATTGTACAACTTTACTGAAACAAACGGAAGAAACCTCAGTTTAATTCATTTAGCATTTCTGATGGTGAGATTTAACATTTGACCATCACATTTAATAATCCAACAGAAGAAAATGGTTCACTAGAGAAGACATCTAGTCCGAAATTTATTGATCTGATAATCGGTTTATTTGCTAAATAATTACCCCGTGTAACTCACTATTAAGCTAATTGTGTGCTCCGTATTTTCCAAGGGTGGTGATTAAATGTTGTGTGTTTTACATAGAAAAACCTGCTCTGCATATGCATTTTATTTAGAATGCAATCCTGCCTGGAAATACCAAAACAGTATTACGTATTTCTTTTCCGATAAAGAACCGGATAATAACAGCTGCAAAGGAGAACTCGGGCACGTTTTATTACGCAGGCTGTAAATAATTAAGCCCAACCATGTTTATTCTAATTATAATCCTTGCAACAATTACAATATCAATTACCTATCCTCTAAGAAATCATTTTGCAATTTTCTCTTGTTCGTAAAGAAGTCATTGGCGAAAAGGAAATTCCCTGACATTTATGTATTACCGTGCCCCACTTTTCCTTTTTCCTTATCGGAATTAACTACATAGAGATACTCCCTTTTACATCAGGTGTGGGGAATAATTGAATTTAAAATCTGACATGCAATTAATTCTAATCCTGTTTGTTGCGAAATATTCGTTGTATTTTTAGCAAACACAAATATGCACTTTTGGAGAAATTCCTGAGGGCGGTTTTACATCGGTTCTCTTTAATTTTAGCAAAACATTACATCATATTAAATCTGTAAACGCAAATTCGTCTTGTGGTATTTCCAGTTCCAGTATAATAAAAACGTGTAGAAATTTACTGAATTACTACGTTGATATTTCCGTGTACTTAATCATTTATTAACTAATAGAGCTGTCATACATGATGGTGCAGACATCTAATAAGCATAAATTACAAGTCTAAGGTACAGGTTAAGCAATTCTAGCAATTAACATAATTAAATGTATAGGCATGGGTGGGATTCAAGGAAACTCTGTAAACCTATAGTTGAATTTTCGGACTGGAAAACACTTAATTGCAGTTAAGAAAACGGAAAAATTGCTCAAATTCCAATTTCCTTGAATTCTGAGGTACAAAAACTACATTCCTGTGCGAAAAACCCAACTAAACAACTGATGACTAACAAATTGCAAAAGAAACCGTAGTTATTGACATCTTATACCATACGAATGTTCATTGAAGCGTTATTCAATGCTTTGAAATGCTATTCCATGCTTAATAAATGTCTTTCAGCTATTCTTAGGATTACTCAAATAAAGTATTTCACCGCTAGCTTGCTGATAAATGTAAATATTATGAATAATTTAAAATCATCGAAACATTGGTATTTAAATCCTAACTCAAGTAGAATTCAGATAGTTGGCATTGCTTACCATAATTATTGGATGCAAAATGCGGAGAAAATTCAGATCCATGAATTTATCCATTGATAAATGACAAAGCAGGAAATCAGGACGGTTGTTTTGAATCATTAATTTAACTTGTATTTAGTAAGGACAAAAATAGGAAGAATTAGTTGTACCAATAATGATGCACCTACAGGCTACAGGGATAATAATAATATATGATTTTCTTACACTGCACGGGCGTAATACCGACAGTATTCGTACCGCTTTTCAGTACAAAAGAAATGTAAGAAATGTTATACGTATTGGAATCCCGCAGGATTTGTGATTTTACATACATTTGAATAGATAGATTAAATCTACTGCACTAGTATACGGTAAAGGAGGGAGCAATGACCAACAACATATTTGTTATCAATTTTCTTTGTCTTTGTCACCCAGAAGTATAGTTAACGTTAGTAAAAGCAAGATTTCTCTGCTTTATCAATCACTCATCGTTCTGTGCTTGCCGAGGGAGGACTATTGCCGAAAATTCAAGACCGTTAACCTGGTGTCCACCATCCCTACTACCGGAGATTCTTATTTGAAGATTTCCTTAATCGAAGTAGCACCAGACTCCATTAGAAAAACTTGGAAAAACGAGTCCTCTGAAAAGGCTTTCCTTTGTTTCCCGATCTAATAGTCAGTTGTAATGAGTTCAAAAATGAGTTCCGAAACGGAGTCTTCCGATTACGATACGGTGGGCAGTTTGGAAAAGGAAATGGAGTAAGAATCTTTCAATTTATACTACATGATTAAAATATTTGCATATCTAGTTCCAGAAATTCGATTTCTAATTCAACTTAATTTAGTACTACAATTATATATTCATTTTATTGTTTGCAGTGAGAGTATGGAAAAGATGAAGGCAAAGTTTGAAGCTTTGGAGACCGGGGCGACTGCACAAGCTCCTCCAGGCGCCTGTAAGCCTCCAGTGAAGAAGCCAGTTGAAATGTTCGAGGAAGAACCTTACGACCACACAACATTGACAAACTACTTCAAAGTTGAAATTGAGGAGTCGTGGCATCTGAACCAGTACCATTTGATCTTTGACCCCGAGGTCTTGGATATGAGAAAACGGAGCGCAATCGTCCGTCAGCTGAAGAAACTTTTGTGCAGCTCAGCGATAATCTTTGATGGGACTTCTCTATTTACTCCCCTGTTACTTGAAAGGAGCAATCCAGTAGCAAAGGACTATTTTGCAATCCAGGATAAGGACACTAAGGTTACTATTGAAGTCACCATGAAGCTTGTCAGAAGAATTGACAGAGAAGACGATACGTACAACCAGGCTTATAATCTTATGGTCAGAAGCTCCATGTTCGCAATGGGATTGGAAGAAATTGGAAGAAATTTCTACGATCGGAATAATTCTGTTGATGTTCAATCTCATCGAATTCAGTTGTGGCCAGGTAATAAAACTGAATGAAATGAAAATGCATGATAATGAAAGTAAATACGGTAAATATTAATTTTGATCGTTTTGCATTTTGTGACTATACCAGGGTACGTTACCTCGATTCGACAGTACGACCAGGATATTCTGCTTTGTGTTGATATCATCCACAGAGTTCTCCGCATGGATAACATCCTTTGCATTTTGAATAATTTGAAAAAGTCCAAGACTTACGAGCCGTCTGCCATCAATGAACTGAAGCACACCATCGTCATGACTCAGTACAATAAGAAAACCTATCGGGTGGACGATATCGACTGGTCTTCGAACCCGACTTCCACCTTCGTTAAGAATGGGCAGAATATTTCCTTTGTGGAGTACTACAAACAACATCATAACCTAGAGATCTCAGATCTGACACAACCGTTGCTCCTTTGCCGCCCGACTAAGAAAGAAGCTAGGCAAGGCATCAAAAATGACTTCCTGTTGATCCCAGAATTGTGTCAGGTCACTGGATTGAGCGATAGCATGAGAACGGACAATGGACTCATGAAAGCAGTAGGTACTTATCTTCACATGAGTCCTGAGAAGCGGGTCCAGGCCATAGAAGCATTCGTTCGTCGCCTTCTCACTAATGAAAATGTGATAAAGATTCTTCAGGACTGGAAAATTTCTATTGTTCCAAAATTGGTTTCCTGTCCTTTCAGAATTCTCAAGAGGGAATCAATCGTGTTTGCTAGTAACACTGTAAGGACCAACGATCAGGCTGATTGGACTACTTCATTTAGAAGTAAGATTACTTTTCCTTTTTATAAATATGATAATTATGGAAATTGTAACTTTAGAATTCGGTACTCTGCATTTGCTTGCATTTACCTGTCATATTGTCATCATTTTCTTCTGTTGTCAATTAGGTAATCCATATTAAATATTTTGTGCTTACAGACTCTAAACTGTTGAAAGTCAATAAGGAACTGAAAACTTGGGTTATCATTACTCCAAAAAAGGACTTTGCTGCAGTAAATGAATTGATTCGTACAATACATAAAGTTGCAGGCCCCCTCAACTTCAAAATCCATCCTCCTCAGAAAATGTAAAAATTAAAACGTTGTATTTGATTTCCATTACCATTTATGCAAAGGCATGTAATATATAATTAACTTTATTTTGAATTTCAAGAATTCAAATTGAGGATTTGAGGGTTCCATCCTATTTGAAAGCAGTGAATTCTATCGAAATGCCTGTAGACCTTGTCTTCTTCATTCTACCGTACAAAGCATTGGAGCCATATACTTCCTTGAAGAGATGCCTTTCTGTTGATCTTGGAAGTACGTAAACAAATATTAACATTTAAAATAGTTTGCATTGTCATTTGAATAATTGAGTTCTGGTTAAGCTTAAATGATATCATAATATTTGTGGTTTTCAGTTCCCTCTCAAGGATTTGTTTCTAGGAACCTGTACTCTAAAGGACTGATGTCAATTGTAACAAAGGTTGTTATTCAAATAAACGCAAAACTCGGTGGAGAGCCATGGGGAGTTCGAATGCCCGTTAAGGATTCTATGATCGTCGGCTACGATATTCAAAAGTGCTCAGGAGGATATGTTGGGGCTTTGGTGTCAACCAACTCCCTTTCCATGGGACAATACTTTTCCAATACAGCACTGTACTCTGACGTGTTGGAATTGTCTGCCCTTGTTGTGATGCAGACAAAGAGTAAGCACTAAGATTAGCATTAAGATTAAGATTGTCTAGCCTGTAGCGATTCTCATTTGAATAATTCTTAATTTCTGTACTACAATGATAATATGGTAATAATTGTGTTAATTAGAGGCAGTCGAGAGTTTCTTTAAACACAATAACGAATATCCGAAACGAATCGTCTTACTCAGAGATAGTATCAGCCAAGGTCAAGAGGATGTCATGCTCGCTGCAGAAGCAAAAGTTCTTGTGGTACGAGCTTTTCTTTTTTGCATTCTTAATTTAATTCCAATTCTATTTGTAGTAGGTTCAACTTCTTTTGCTTTGGGAGCAATTTTTATCGTTCCTACATAACTTGAGGTATTTCCGTATGTGTATTAGTAATATAACCAGTAAGTGTGATATAACTTATCGGAATATCTTATTAGTACAGTAAAAATCAAGTCAGGAAACATTAAAAATTACTTTTTGCAAATTATAGGAATATTATTATGTCTGTTTCAGGATGCATTCGGTGAATATTTTGCAACAAAAGGACTTTCAGCTCCCAAATTTGCGTTTATTGTGGTCAACAAGCAATGCGGCACTCGTTTATTTTCGTTGGGTATTAAGGACAAAAAGATGAGCAATCCTACTCCAGGAACCGTTGTCCACCAGGCAATTACTGTCCGAGACGTGTACGTTATTAAATAACTTCTATTTCTTTAAATAGACTGGGAATATTGATACTGATAAATGAATCAAAATATTTTTAGGCCTAACTTCTTTATGGCTGCTCAATACGCTCGACAAGGCTGTATTTCGCCATCTTCTTTCAAAATCGTTCATAATGAAACTCAGCTAGACATGGACAAACTGCAAGTGGTGTGTTTCAAACTATGTCACATGTACTACAACTGGAGTGGAACTGTCGCCGTTCCTTCACCTTGCCAATATGCCAGTAAATTGGCTTACGTCGTCGCAAATTATTTCAATGGAGACATTGCAAACCCAAATCTTGACAATTCACTCCATTTCCTTTAAATCTCTGCTTCACTCCTATTGGTAACACCATAGATAACATCCATTTTTAAAAATTAAGTTAGCTATTTTAAATAGCTCTAATGAATTTTTAGTATTAACCTTTATTCTACTCTTTTTGATTACTGTTTTCTGTGAATTAATTTATTTCGACTGCCTACACATACTTAACTATTAGCAGTCGCAAATTTTCAAATGTTATTACAATCTAAGTTGCTTTCATTATTTAACTGTTGAACCAGAGCTAGTCATGAATTAAGTAGCAGTCAAAAATTAACGATGAATTTTTATGATGGCAATTTTGCAAAATAATTAAATGTAGATGCTGATTTGACTGAATGAAAGATGTGCGCACAATGCGCCTTAAATTAAATGTAATGAATGAAATGAACCTGATGTTATCACTTACATAACCAGACATATTTATTTACAATGTAGTATTTAGTAACGAAATGAATTAACAAGAAATAAAACAATGTATTTTGCAAACTTCTCTTGGTGAATTTCTTTCTCATCATGCGCTTACCAGAAATATATTTAAATAAACCAGAATTGGGAAAACATTAGGATTATAACAAACCGACTTTATTGCTGAGGAGTACACGGTTGCTGAATGTAATTAAGGCAGTAACCCCTATTTCCGGAATCGTTTGTTTCGTTAGAATCCGTATGATAGTAA